>LUCM01006118.1:0-12881 GCA_008360955.1 Fasciolopsis buskii
TCCCTGTTCCCATTGAATATTCACTCTTTTTATATAAACGCGTAACTCTTGGGAAAGGCAGCGGTCAGTGAGGCTTGCCTTGCTGTTTAACACTGAACGATGAGATGAGATGAGTTCAATGTCCTACAGCCAATGGGCGACTTCGAATGCGTCTTTGATACAACTTACTACTATATTCTGATAGGGTTTAAATAATCCATTGAAATATATTCTGCCTTGATAAAGACTGCCCATGGTAGTCGAAACGTTGGCAAATTACATCTACCGACAACGCGGTGTTCTTAACATTATATCATTCACAATAAAAACCAATACACGGCGCATCGATTTTTCCATACACTTACGTCATTTGGTCCTGATATTTGCTTGTACCAAGGAAATTCGGAAAACGTACATATTGTGCAATCGTATAACGCTAAGATAAATACAATAATAACAATAAATAAATAATAATAATAATAACGATTGTAAACGCTCACAAAACAGTCAACTACAGCACTGATCGCTGATACGGTTCCAACGACTTCAATATACGCACCTGAAGGGGACCACCGAACTGCATTGACCGGTTTTTCATGGCGTTTCAAAGAGGCAAGATAGGTCAAGTGCTCTGTAAGATTCATATGTGCATTATTATTGACCACCTTCTTTTTCCCCGTAGCGGTGGATTCGGGGATAGTGTTCAGAGATGCACGACTAGTACTGTTGGTCGGTGAAACCCAGGCTAGACGAACACGCCACAGTCGGACCACACTGTCTCCGCCGGCCGTGGCCAATCGTGTCCAACCGGGAGTGGAGATCGTACGACTCGCTGAGGAGTCAGGCCGACAAACACTGGGGATACTACTAGTGATATCTGTCAGCGGGCTCCGTTCAGATACTTTGGGGACATCTGAATTGATAGGTGTTGAAGTTTTGTGTTGTAAATCACACGAATAAACTGGCAAGGTCTCATGCCAAGCAATTTCCGGGGTGAGCAGACGCATTTGAGTAATGGTCCAAATAGCTGGAAAGGAAAAAACGATGCGAGCGACTAGTCCGGCTATCAAGGTAGAAAAACAAAACCATTGGGACAAAAATTCACATCCGGTAAATTCGCGGACGTGATATTCAACCAGTTGCTTCTCATGTCATATGGGAGATCTAGATTATTTTGGACGTGGAAACAATAATGACATCTGACATGCTTCCTACAAAAAACGGTACCTTATTTTCTCGGTTGCAACAGTAGGAACTGAATGGCGATTGGCAATTGAATCCCAGTGAATGTGAAACGTGTTGGAAGATGGATATATGTATAAAACTTTTTTTAGATAGGAATACTAGGTAATTCGTCGGTGAGTAGAATGGTGCTCCACTGCTCTGAAAAAACGTGGCTGCCAAATCACCGACGGAAGTGACTCAAATGTCTATTAGTCGGAAGAAGATATCATTAGCCCCTAATATTCCTGAGACCAGGCTGAACCGAGTGAGACAGCATTTACAGGCTACTCCCGAAATTGTGATTGACCATGTGAGCACACATGTGACACGATGAACAATTTCATTTTGAGCTACACAGTCTGATTAATGAGGACTCAGATATGCGCTAGCGCAATAAAAGTCACCTAATAGTGAGATCAGTTAATCAAAAAGGCAAACGGCGCGATGCACTGTAAGACATTATCTCTGAGAATAGGGTAACATTGGTATATACTACCGGTTTAAAATATTTTTCGCTGTTGCATGTATTCTGCCTCTTTGCACAGTGCGAAAGAACCAAACTGGTATAAAATGTGCAAGCTGGAATGTTGTTGCTTCAACAGAAAGACTGCATGATATATCCGACTAGAACTCGTGACGATCTGAGCGTTACACTCATTCGGAAGTATCCCTACGAACTGATGCACTCGGTTCCATGTACAACAGTGTATGAAGAGCGTTCAACCACCCAACCATAAGACCATAACAATCCAAACCACAAGCGGCAGCAAAACGGCAATTACGGAATCCGGTGGCAAATTATCCCATCTCTTGAATTTTAGGATTTGTAAAAGTTGAGTTTAGCAACAAAGCTTTGTTGATTATTTACTCTGATCACAATTGCAAAAAGCAACTCTAATATCATACAATCTGAATGCGGTTCTGTGAGGTTTAGCAAAAAAATGCCGAATGATGCACGGACTAGGGAGTTTTGTACACAAATCACATAAGATCAGTATTGGAAATATCCTCTACTGAGAAAGTCCTAGGCAATGTCTTCTCCTAGAGATGTTTCATAAAAGCCAGATAAAGAAAGCGCAAGCCCAGAGCCCTCCACCAGATTAACTGATCACTGGCAAAACCCTTAATCCCAACCAGCCACGAGCAGCGTGCGAAGCACATGACACTACACCAACATCTACACCAGAGATACACTGAGCAACCATGATGTCTAGCCTCATCCAAAGGGCACAAACTGAGCATTCAGTTATTGGTCCCGGGTGGGTTACGTACTACCTAATGGGCTAGACCATTTGGTCAAAGGCTTGCAGTGGGGTCTTCTAGGTCAACACCTATTTCGGTTTGGCGCAAACTGGTAGTATCCGCCCCACAGGAGAATCACAGATCTCGATGGATAGCCGATGTCGTAGGGTTGGGGAATAAGGAAATTATAAGTGGTAAACGATATGCGCGGTTTCGTTTTCTTTCCTCATTTCCATTATTTTCGTCCTTCTCTATGGTTCTGACGGCATATGATATGGAATCCCATTTGGGAAGAATATACACATATGAGCTCATCATTATCGAGGCTAAAAAGACCAAAGGTAGAAGAAAAAATTCAAGGCTGAATAATGACGAGAACCATCGTAAAATGGCGGGGCCATGTCATGCAGTGCTTTCAGCTTGAACGGTGCCTTTTAAGATACAATTTAAACCTGGAGATATTCGTGATCTACTCGGTGAGCAAAAACTACGGTTTGCTCAGAATAAACTGATCACTAAGTAATGACTGGCTGACGCTCACTGTGTGCTAAGCGCCGTTTATCAGCAGAGGCAGTTAGAGGACAAGATTCCAATTCTAATCCCTCTGGTAACTGGGGTGGTCGAGGGCGATTTTCTACAGGATACGCCTGATTTAGTCTTGCCTACGACAGGTGTATCTCAATCCAAGTTTCATAATCGTGATTGTCGATTTTCTTCATGACCATAATCGGGCTTACGGGCAAACGAAATGATATGTGGCGAAAAGTTAAAACATAGGACACGCATTGTCCCTGAAGAGGTTGTCGAAAAAATGAACAGAAGTTAGCATCCCTGCTTTAATAGGTTGGGGGTTCGAAGCCAACGTGCACGCACCTGTCCGATTGTGGACGAATATATCGTTGATCAGAAGGGCAAAAGTAACCACACACACATATGCACACATACACGTCAGCGTGGCAGTAACAGGACGGATGAAAACTATGAGAACATAAGCTGCGAGTGGCACACGCACAAACATGTATTATTATTGATAGAAGTAATAGTAGTGTGGTGGCATGTAAACACAACCGACACAAGAGAAAAATACCACTCATGACAGATATAGAGGAGGGAAAAAGAGAAACAAAGTGAGGGAAAACGGATGGGGGCGGAAGGACAGCCGGAACGCGATTTGTCAGATTGTCTACAGTGCCGTACATCGTAATAGATTGCCAGGTTCGATCGTCTGCCTAGCCAAACGGAGAAGCATGCATGGATGAGTCTGCGTGTGAAGGTTCGCTCCAAGGAAACAAGCACGAAAGTGAGGAAGGGAACGCGGAAAGAAAAAACAAAAGTCACAAACAGGAAAAATTAGATGTAGAACTAGTAGAGGAAAACAAACAACACAAAATCCGGCTGAGGAGAGTACTGGAAGCTTCGTGAACGTGTTTAGGTGCATGAAAGTGTCGAATTTCAGATGAGGCGAAAAATAGACGGGTTATGTCCAATAGGGACGGGAGATCCGACCTTAACAACCGAAGCCAACAGAATGAGTGAGGAACAAGACCAGTTATGAGCGTTGGTGCAAAGCGACAGTGTAGTAGTCACAGACCCCTGTAGATGACTGCGAACGGCTCATACCCTTCGGAACTGAGTGTACTTTCGTCCACATTAACATGTGGACAAACACTTGAGCACACTCTAATCGAAGTGCAAACTTACTTGGTCTATGCCAAACAGGAAAGATAAAAAAGATTGAAAGATTTATGCCGCTATGGTCACAAAGGTGTTTGAATGTACCGCTGACTGTGAGGAAACTACTTTTACCCCCATGAAGCTGAAAGAGATACAGGATTAAACCAATACAAAGTCGGGTATGCACTTTGATTAATTCGCCTGTCCGCAATCTCCACGGTGTTAGTTGATGCATTGCACCGGCGCCCAAATATGGGAAAATTGCTTCGTAATAGCCGAATGACAAGATACAAATGCAGTATTGTGATCCGCAAGATACCGAAAAGCGTTGCAGTGTCACTGGCTTAGAAAAAGAGTCGATAATGAATATTCAATCACAAGTGTACACGAACTCATGTGGGAAGAGTGGGGGCGAACAACCTAGACCTAAGCACGGTAGGCAAAACAGTCACCGCAAAGATGCTGAATGATCAGAACGAAAACCTCGGCAGTCATGATGGCGTGAAAATGTTTAGTGGATGAGGGACTAAAGACGCCAGTAAAGCTGTGCTTATCTGCTTGACGGTAATTCACCATGAGATGGCAGCTGCGTTGAATTGCGTGACTGTGACTGTGTGCGCCAGTACGTGCGAGTGGACAAGAGAAGATGCGATAGTTCGCGTGTGCTCGATGAGAGATGGATTCGAAACTGTGCTAGGAGGAATAGATATTTCTGATGGAATCATTTTGTTGAATCTGGTTGGCATACAGGTGGTGTGGCACATCGTGCGTCGTCATCGTCATCTTCATCATCATCAACATTTCCCGATCCAACATGGCTCGCACTATCGTGAAGAGAATGAGTATCCATATCACCAAACAAAAGCTGTTCGCTCGAAGAGGAATAAGAGGCGGAAGAAAGGCGTTTACCCGGATAGGATGGATCGCTGGGATGGGTGTTCGGACCAGCGCGATCGTTTATTCCACTCAACGACACACGATTGGCCGGCTTGACGAAAGCGGGTGGACCACTCGACGAAGTGGTCGGAGTGGCTGGAGAATTGGGTAAAGGTATCTGGTGAATGGCGCAGGGTTTGCCTGGAGACGATGATGGAGAACAGCAGCCACAACGAATACCGGTACCAACTGACCGGGAGGACAGGTGCCCGTGACCTCGATGCTGATCCACATGAGCGCTCAGGGTATTCGGCAAACATCGTCCTGTCGTAGCTGAGGACGACAGTGGCGGAGTAGACCAACCGTCCAATTGTGATGCAGGCAGCCGTTGGCCACACTCGCGACAGCACCGTCCAAGGCTTGATTGGCTACTCAAAGTAGCGGCAACAGCGACCGCGTATGCATGACCCGGACCATAAATGGCAGAGGGATTAGCATTAATGGGCCAGACGGCAGGGCCAGGCGGATGAAAAGGTGAAGCGCTCTCAGACGTCGTACGCAATCGAGGATTCCGGCAAGCTTCGTTAAACTGCCTGTGAAAATCAAATTGAAAAGTCGAAAATAAGAGTAAATGCGGCTGCTTCGAACATCATAAAGAATTTTACCGTTACTGAAGTTCCATGAAATAAGATTCACCAGTCAGTTGAGAAACAACATAAAACTACGAGAACGAAATCAGCGAACAAGCTTGTGTTCGCGACCTTTATAGTTTGCATAATGCAGTTCTGTAAATGGGGTGCTTGGAATATCGTTATGCAGACTGATGACTTATTCTACAACATGCTTGGCACAGGAGTGCAGATGAAGGGATACGTCGCATAACCACAAGAGCACGCTGCGCGAGGGTGAGATGGATCGGTAATGGTGACCCTGAAACTTGAAGTGGCGTACAATCGCATGAGGTTGGCGCTAATCCATATCGGGTAGCGTCTGATCACTTCGATTAAGTGACCGGATGACGCGTTGCACCCGATCCGATTTGAAGATTTGATGCTGATTTTAAGCCAGGTAAGTTGAAACCACAAACAATCATCAACAAAGGGAAAAATACGCATTAAAACTCCAAGTCAAAAAAAAACCTGAATGTTACTTCGGTTCCCACATGTGAAACTGTTCTGACAGGGAAGCTGACTGAGGAAATATGGTCTATCGCCATTGAAGTAGGATCAGTTCGAGGCAGAAGCCGGTATTTTAAGCTCTGGCCAAATTTCCACGAAGGTATTTTAAACTAGGATATGAGAAATGCGTATCCGATCAGCTTACAGCTGCACTCATTTATTAACTTCACTTTCCCTCTTCTGACTTCTTCTATTAACGGTACAGTATTTTCGGGAGGGTGGCTGCAGCCAGCAGAGGGCTGCGAAATGGGAACGTGCAGCGATGGTGAGTCGATTCGAACCCACAAGCTTCGCGTCCAAGTGCTATGACCTTATCCGCTTGAATACCGCCAGATGTGACCATCGGCGCGAACCCAATACCGGTGTGCTAAATTCGATTATTGCTTTACAAACTACGCAACGCACACTATCGGTCGCAGTGTACTTTCAACTGCTAATTAACTCATGATGCTGAGGGACACATTTTTCGGTAGCAGACTGCGAAATTAGGTAATTCGATAACGTGTCTGGAAGTAATTCAACGATTTCTTACACGTGACTACTCAGGACATGTGCAGTGGCAGGTGCCTACCCAATGAAGCAGAATGGCCCATTCCAAGTTAATGTCATAGAGTCAAAAGACCCCACGAAAACCGTCTCATGAAATAAGGATACAATGCGATTCTGTGCCACCACAGTTTTCAGGATAATTCGGGCAGTGGATCCCAGCGGCTGTGGGGGGTGTCACTTTCGTCATAGTCGTGCGTCAGGGGTGTTGTAGAAAAGCATATTCTACGTCTACAAGTCCTGCCTGACGCTATCCGCTGTCATGATGTGGACTCTGGTTGGTTGCACATTACGAAAGGAAGTAGTCCAACTGGCTGGGGCGCGTCTATAAGGTTGTCAACACCTAAGAAAACGAACAACGATTTGCGAGAAGTGCCGAGTAATCATGTAGTCAGTCCCGCCACAATCATTAGCCGCACCTCTGATACAAAATCCCAATAATTGAGTGAAACTAGGTTTCCATCACGGTTTCGAATTATACCTGGCCAGCATTTTCGTCTTCCAGTCAGCTCAAAAAGTGAATCACCGATGTTGAGGACGTGAAGCATCTGTGTCTGTGAGCGGTGACCACCAGTAGAACAAAAACTAAATCGTAATTTGCACTTGGTTCGCGTCTGAACGTGCGATCACTGACTTTCCACGACATCCATGGGGTTGACTTACAACCACGCAAAAGACACCAGTGAGAGGCTAAAAGTGAAGAGAAGATTAACTGCGTCTACAAAAAAGAATGACACCAACGCGACGCCAACTAAACAATATTAGTCAATGAAGAGAATTCTAACGAAGCATGATCTTATAGAAAGTGGTGAGCGGGATCTTGCTTTGCTCAGTTCAGTCCACTTTTGATATCCGTTAACCCTACATGAACGTGCTCTGTTTTGGTGTCTACCTCGAGGCACCGCATAGGGCAAAATAAAAATCATGAGACCATAAATCAAAACTATAGAAAAGCAGAAATATGTAGAATGCATGAAAGCCACTGACTACAGAACTCGACCATAACGCCTAAAATCTCCAATCATTGCGTTGCGGGATCTCGTGGACCCCGATTCTGTAGTCTAACTCGACGAACTCAGGATAGCGACTGGATAAAGCAACCACATCAGTGTCACACGTTATGGAGAGACCGTCTTGATCCATCATACAACCATTATCTGGTTCACAGAACAGCGTATTCCAAGGAAGTCCATTCACCGGTATGGTCATTACAGGGTACAACCATCTCAACCTAGTTAGAATCACCGGTTGCTCCATCGACTGATCTCAGTTCCACGACATATTGCGTCTCATCCAGGACTCCTCCCATCGTATTCTACCAACGGTGTTCAAATACAGAAAGTGTTCACACGTCTGCTCTCAACTGCCATGCTTCTGTACCGTACAGCAGCACCAACTTTAATGTGGCCCCTAACATTGGGCAATTGTTAGATAACTGGATATCACACCGACACCACAGGTGCCTCGAAGTGCTGAATGCTGATCGAGAATTCTGTATACGCCAAGATACTTCTTCCGACTAACAAGTGAGTTAGAACTAAATAAGCAACTAAATTCATCTGCCTCGCACAGTTGTTCCCCCGCAAAAAAAGGTTCGGCTTTTGAGCCAATCCAGTTCTGCATCAGCATTTTACACTTACAAGGTGTAAAACGCAAGCCAACGCACACCTACATTGTCATTCAGACGATCGACAAAAACTTGCAACTTACTTGGATTCTCACTCAGCAGCACGTCGTTCGTATATTCTAATTCAGACGGAATCAATATCACTATTCTCACGAGAATAGGAAGATCTCCATCATCATCTGGATGGTGAAGTTGAAAATAAAAAAAATAAAGGAGATAACCAAGATGGACACAATTTCGAGTGATGAACTCAGGTGAAAGATCACCATAGGTGCAGACTCGGCTTCGGCTGCTCCAACTCAGAGAATTCAGGGAAAATGAAGTGAATTTCTGTGGCACAACCTTCTGCGAAAGGCAGTACCAAAGAACTTCACGATTGACTGAGTCGAATGTAGCTTCCAGATCAAAAAAGACTGTGTTTAAGCAAGGATTCTTCGCAGGAATGAGATCTGGTCAATGTAACCCGGACCGGCTAAGAAACCGGCCTGATTATCAAGAACGCACCTTTCAAGGACTGACTGAACACGTCCAGAAATGCACATGGTAACGGCTGGGTCGGACCCAGAAACTTGGCAACTGAGGGCGCATGTGAAAATACTTTCGGTCATGTTGTCCGTGTAATATTGGTAGAATACGGTAAGAGGATTTTGTCAACAAGTCAGGAGTTAGGCGCAAGATGCTGAGCCTTGGGAAACCACTTTCGAAGAACCACTGGATGTAAATATATTAAGGTAGATAAGGCGTGCTTTGAACAACCCTTGAAGTGATGCGAGGCCTTGTCCGCTTCCATGACCAAACGAGCTACATAGAATGGCTTATCTCAAACCGAAGATTCAATCGGACTAGAAAAGTGAACGAGCAAAGGTCTGATGAAGTAGTTTCCTGATCCTCAACGTTGAGGGTTCAATTGAACCGACAAATCAATCAGAAAAAAATGAGTGGAACAACGTCTGGTCTAAGTGGATAGGATTCCACTAGGCCACTCCCTACTGCATGTCGGCCTTGGATGGGAACCCTAATCACTCGTCATAGCGGCTAAGCCCCTAGCAGTACAGAGCCAACATCTCCGGTGCGTTACAGGCCCGCAAAGAATTACATGCTGCATCGGTCGTCCCGCGAGATAATAAGGGTCCCGTTGCTGCCCATTAAATCGAGCAGTGTGCAGTGATAAACATGCTACTGGCCAGAGTTTCTGCATTGGGTTAACGTCCAGAAAGAAAGCCCCGTTTAGAGTGTGGACGGTCGCAAAGTACCGCTAATTCGACGCCTTCGGCATCCTATCTACAGAGAACCATACCAAATCTCGTTCCTCCTAATTTAATGTACCTAATCCCGGCTCATAGAGGAACGCCGGCAAGGTAAGTAAAGAAAAATGAATTTAACTGTTTGACAGCCAGAATTTTGTTACAGCACATCAAATGCGTCGCCGAAGTTTCACGTTCAGCAAGCCAAAGACAACATTGATTGAGGGGTGCTGCCGTCTATCTTGGGAATCCAATATGGCTTGGTGCTTATCTATTCATAAATGAATTCCTGTACGCGTACGAACGTATACATAAACACATGAAAATTTACAATGTTGTTCTTATATATATATATATATATATATTAGAGTTGAGAAGGCGTACACTGAGTTAATACGTTTATCGTTACGTTTCGATCAAAACTAGGACTTGTTGTCAAACGTGAATAAGTGATTGAATGGGATCGCTATATATATATCGATGCTAATGCAGCAACGTTCAAATACTGCTGTATAGAAACCGAGTACAAGATGAGAAGAACGATAAAGTACACAACGCATTTTTTTCAGTTTTCACACATCTTGAGGTTTCGCAAATATTTTTCCTGCAGGTTTTCACGGGACGCGAGTAACATATACAGGCCACACACCAATCGTAACACTGATTTCCATTCTGAAGTGCATCTCGTACCGTTTCTAACCAACCATAACCTTCAGTTACTGGATTCCAACCAGGAGGATAAAAAATACCAAACGATGTCAAAGGTGAAGTTAACCTCTAAATCAAGTCGTAGCCTGACAGCCGCACCGCTTCTTCCACTCTTGCCCAGTAAGTGGAAAAACAGCACGAACAGATGTACAACACTTGCTCAAGCCACCCTAGGCAGTGTACAGCGATTATCTCAATCAGATGGCGACTAGCAACATGTAACACGTTAAGAAGCACTTGGTCGTTGCTTACCCGATGTTCATACCAAACGCAAACAATGATTAGGAGATTTCGGTGGTCGGACGCAGAAAACTGTACAAAATTGTCCATGCGAAGAGTCCAGGTTCCATTACCGCAAGGTGGAATTCTGAGAACTATGGCCCTGCATACCATCCTCTAGGTGTAGCTAAATAATTCGTAGTTGAAGGTAGCCGAAATGGGAACGAATGTGTTCAGTGTGGCTATCGCCGAATAAATGGTAAGAACACAAAGCCCAATCTGCTGAAATTTCATCAGTTGGCTTTCTCCTACAGAATATATCCAAATTCTCGACTGATTCGTAAAAAATTATACCAAGTGCCCCAGTGTTTAGAAGCTATTTTATTTTCCTTTGTAGAACGAAGCAAGCGGATATTGCTGAGAGTATTCGACTCCACTTGTCAGAGTCACATTAACCATGAGCGGAGCATTCAAATTCGGATTAGTAAACCATAGCACGCATGATAAAACAAGATAAGTAGGAAAACCGAGGGAGGGGAAGTGAAGCGTACCGGCTTCGAACCCGTTTTGGGTGTTGTTCATTTATCTTATTCAGGGATTCATTTAGACTGCCTAAAATGGCAGTAACAATGGGAAAATCGCATTGGACTTCGCCCAAACGGGATTAGCTGCGAAAACCGACTAGCGCATACCAACAGAGGTAACCGTTGGGTCATGAAATTGTTTATTGGTGGTTAAAGTACACAATTCACTAAAAACACAAACGGATATTGCCTTACTAACGAATCTGAGCGAGCCCGTGGATCTCCGCAAGCACCCTTGCATCCGAACTGTTTGTCGCTAACACAACTGAAAGGCACAGGTCTTTGCAAAGCGTTAACTGGAAGATCTGTGCACCGTCTGATGGGTATTTGTACACGGATTAGAAGATGGTTCAATTCAGTGAACATCAATGCGTAGTCGAATGGAAAATCAGCAGCCTCGACGATAGGAAAGAAATTTGATCTACCGGGTAGCAAAGGTGCATTACACGAGGCAGTATTAAAATGAACTTACGGCAAATCAGTGTGCATTGTATTCTACTCTGAATTTCACGCAAGCATCATGCAAACGTGAGAGCAGTGCTGATAAAAAAGTGATACGCTGATGCGTAAAAAGTAAGATTATATTTGGAGCGAGTTTGTACGAATTTCTTTGGCGAGTACATTTTCGATCACCACCCCAGGACCAAAGTAGGCGGCCGGGGTTTGAGAAATTAAATGTACGAGAAATTTGTCACGATATAAACGTACTAGCTTACTGTTCATGACTGATAGCAGTTAGACTGATAAGAACAAAGGGGGGGAGACCACTTGGCGGATCCGTAAAATTTAGACCAGTAAACGCAAGCTGAGATACGCATAGAAATTTGATAGAAGTCCAGTACTGACCAGTGGAGTCACCAAGATTCAACACAAACATGCTCGGACTATGAAAATCCATACAAGTGCGGAACACAGAAGAAAAAAAAATTCAGTATAAAAGTATGGTTCCTTTGCAGATAATGTTCTTAGGTGTGCCTAGGAGACAATCGATTAGATATTTCAGATAAGCAACATTATAGACGAGAAAGATTCCGCGAAATAACTGATTCTCACCAATTTAAGTACACAAATTTCATCACTAAGGTTCATCTTATAATCCACGAAGCAAAGCAGTTTGTCTGGCAACAACAACACCGTTGAATGATAGAAAAGTATGATCATACTAAGACATCATGTGATGTATTATTGAACACATTTATCGACGAAATGGGCATGCTCATTTTTATCGCACATGCCCGTAGTTCATACATTCAACCACTGATCGCTTATCTGCGGTGTTTTGCACACCGTGAAGATGCAGCGTTTGATATGCAAGAAAACGAGTAGGTATGAAAATCATAAAACGCTGAACATCTAAGGTTAAACACTGAGAAACTGGTTTTCTGTTTACATTGTATGATGGTTTGAAATAGGTTGCAAGATACGGAATAACGCCGCATACGGTTGAGTGGCGAACGTTCTATCAGAGAAACTGACATATTACTGTCACGTTTTTAACTGTACACTGTTGACAAGACAATTTCGCGTCCAAACACGATAGATACACCTACTGATGTTTTTAAATCTAACGGAGGAAACGTAAATTCATTAAAATTACCCCTGAAGTGACTCTTTAAATTCATCTACCGAGTGATTCGTACTAATCTAATATATATATATATTTTTAGAGTTGAGAAGGCGTACACTGAGTTAATACGTTTATCGTGACGTTTCGATCCAAACTAGAACTCGTTGTCAAACGTGAATGAGTGATATATATATATATATATATATATATATA
>LUCM01006118.1:12933-25532 GCA_008360955.1 Fasciolopsis buskii
TATATATATATATATATATATATATATATATATATATATATATATATATATATATATCGCAAACACAGTGGGAACAGTGAAGCGCTTTTAAAGATAGACCGATTTTTTTACAATTCACCAAGATAGAAAAATGCCCAAACGAAGGAACTCAATCCGACGCTAAGATCTCGCAGTAGAAGAGCAGAAACCCCTAGGAAACCAATTCCGAACTCTGCAAGTAATTGAACGAAAGTCAACGGCTTTTATAGGAATTAGATGACTTTCGGGGGCTAGTTGTTTAGCGAAACCTGGCGATAACTTAGTTAATGAAAAACACGCATTTACTCGATGTGAATACCGACCTAATGTCACTGAAAAAACCATGGAGCTGCATTAGAACATCTTAAAAAGCACGTCACCAAGAAGCACGGTTAACGGCATGTCGCAAGAAATGTACAAACTATACTGAATTGAAACTAGGTTCCGTAATTCCCATGGCCTCACATAATCGGACACTAAGCAAATGAACAGCACCAAAATATACTCTCCCCTTCCACTGAAGCCATGGATTCCGGCGACTCTGCTGCACGTGCCCGAAGGCAGTTATCAGCCGATTTACATAAGTTCCTCGCAACGTCACATCTAGATGAGTCCGTTTATCTAAATGAATCGATTCCATTCCATTACGGGACAAGCGGGACCTGCGCGATCCCACCTGGACGTTCGGGCAACGTGTGCCATGTAGGTGGGATTGCAACACGTTCAACCGTGCACTTTTCGACGAAGGGGGATTTAGACTCGCAACAAAAAGAATGCCTGTACACTTCAGAAGTGACCAGTTTCAAGGGAGAAACATGTGACAGGTGAATGAAACACAAAAAGTACGAATGTCCATGATTTGTGTTGTCGAAATTTCAAATGTGGACGGAAAATCCCTTACAACAGAGATTCGGCGATACAAGAACGACAGATATTGCGCCATTTCTTCTTTTTCGTCATCATCAATATCCTTCAGCGTTAAACAGCAAGGCAAGCCTCACTGACCGCTACCTTTCCCCAGAGTTACGCGTTTATATAAAAAGAGTGAATATCAAAAGGGAACTGGGAATGGACCTACACAGGCGGGAAAAGATAAGATGCTGCTGCAGCCAACACACGGAACACAGTCTAACTGTACAAACGCACGTGTTTCCAATCATTCTGATTCGATAGAAAATGACAACACGATCGCCACTGTTCACGGTTCACTGCCATATCCTTCAGTGACTCCAGCCAGCAAGTCGACGAGTCTTTCGGACCCCAACCACGAAGACGTGAGACACCTAATTTACCTAACTTCGCTGTACATTGTCTCATCCCACGTTGCCACGTCATCTGTTGGCCTTCACATGGATTCTTCCGTTCCTTAAGAGGAACACAAGATAGGGCACGGTATGGTAGACGAGTGTTCGTCATACGCAACACGTGATCCAACCAGCGTAGTCTACTAAGTTTCATACGATGAAACAAGCTATTCTCAGGAGACAATTTCTTAGTGGAGTGGATGACGAAGGAAAACTTTCAGAAGGAAGGTTTGGTTAGTGTGAGAACTACCAATTCAATCCACCACGGTAACATACGCTCTACTTAGCAAGAATTGTTACAAGAATTCTGATGAGATAAAATCCCTGCCATGGTTCTCGGACTTGAGCCTACTCGAAAACGTGTCTCTATTTGAAAAGATAAATTATGCTAACGGGAAGATTGTAAATCTTTATAATTTCCAAAGTGTCATAGCAAAAGCTTAGGGCGAAATTTCAATAACATTCATCGACTGATTGATAGGCCACGAAAACTCCGGGTCGTTTCAATGCCAGTGGCAGAATTACAAAAGAGATATCATTTTATCTTCCCAAAGTATATTATTACACATTATTTATTTTCAACAGGATTCCCGTAACCACCATACGTATGAGCAGATAATACAAAAATCAAGCACCTCAAGAAGAGGGTGACATTATGCGTAAATACCAAAGCTGAGTTCCCAGTGTCGCGATAATTTATTACGAACGTGCTGAAAAGGGGGAAACACGTCCAATTCCAACAAATATGGAAAACATGAAAAAAGTATAATGGAGCGGATATGGTAGGTTTTAAATAGCCTGAATTGGCGGGTGTTAGAAGAACTGCGAATGGCACCTATTTCAGTCTTCCCCGTTAGATGTTACTGAAAGCGAACGAAACTTACCGCTCGTCTTCCATCTCCAAACTGGATTCACTCTCGCTTAGTTGCCTCGACAGAGCTTCTCGACGCTCCTTCTCTATCTGAAGCATCTTGCGCAAGCGACGGTTCTCTTCGATAGCTGATCGCTCCTCGGACTCGTACATTGGCATTTTGCTCGCATTCTCCGCCTCATGCATAACCAACAACTGACGGAGATGGCATACCTCATCGCGCAATCGATTCACGTAGGCAGCTGTAATATGCGAATCCCAACTGGGGGGTCCATTGACGGGCAAATTGGTGGCAACACTGTCGTATTTCGCCGTGCTCATCGGAGTGGACATGTGCTTTTGGTTTGGTAATCCGGAATGATTAAGCGCACTGATGGGGTCTGAGATAATCAAGTGCAGTTGCAAAGATGAAAATTTGATTGAACTGATAAATGAAAGGAGCGCTAAGAAAGCACACCAATGGTGAATAGCTGGAGAAGCATGTGCAGTATTTGCCAACATCAACCGTGAACTCCGTCAGTTCGACCGCAGCTGTTACACTAGAGACTCAGCCCATGATCATGTAATGTCTTCCCCTACCCCACCCACTTCGCTAATTAATTAGTTAATTAATTGAAAGTGAGAAGGTTGATCCAGGTGAGACAATAATCCGAAGGAAAGAAATATCGAGGATGGGTGTGCAACTCAGGTCATGACTACAAAGGAAAGACCGTTCATAACACGTTTGTGATCTAAAGATCAAACTCAATAATCGTTGGCTAAAATCACTGGGAAACTGAAGACATGAAACATTGGCGACTTCCAAAATCAAACGCCTGTGAATCGGATCGATCTCCCAGTATTAAAGGGAGGTTAAGTCAGTAAGAGCCAAACAAGCCTTCTATGAATGCCGTAAAGATCCGTGCGGGACCCGGTCGCCCGATAGGATCCAGTAATCCAAAAAAGCACTAGTCAAAAATTTTGATTCCGACTTCGCTGCTCAGATATGATTAGACTGCTATCAGTGTAGTGTCGCAGCAACGTATATGAAGTTAAACGGTGTAAAACGAGTCCCCAAAACTACTGCACTATTGATCAGAATAATTTATAACAGTTACAGTTGGATAGCCAAACGCTGAAATAGTGGAAAAACACAATTAAGGAACCAAGTATCGCAGATAGCCAACGGTACACAGATTTAAATTTATGAAGCAAGGCAATTAAATCAAGGCGGTTTATCCTACACTACGGCAACCACCATAGAATTCACGATTTAATTCGATCTTACATGAATACCAAAAGAGAAAACTCGCGGACTAAAGCAATTTTGATGCTGCGTACAGATTACCGCTATGGGCCTCAAAGAACCAGTCGCACGAACCACGAAGTGCGGATTACAATACACACAAACATCAGAGACACTATTGAGATGAGGCGTTAAATATACATATGCTTCTTCACTAAAATCGCGTCTGTGTAACAGCGGAGTGAATGAATGGGAAGTTCATTTTTGGAATCACAGCTGCGATCGCTAGGTGTCCTGTATGGATTACGCACTGACAACCTACAGAACGACGGCTTTGGGGCGCAGGATGGCATATTTTTAATCTGCAGTATGTACACCTGTAAACAGGGGGTCCCGGAAGTGTAGGATTGGTTTCAGGGTTATTGCCGCGCATCAGGCGTGCGCACCCGCTGTTCCTGTATCAACTCTGTTTATTTGTGTACATGTTATCGGCTAAAGGATATACAACCTTGTACCTCTAATGCTGTCGTTCTGTAGGATGTCAGTGCCTAAACCGCAGGGCAACCAGCGATCACAACTGTGGTTCCAAGAATGGATTACCGATCCATTCACATTCCTATCAAACAAACAAGATTCTACTGAGAACTTACCGTGGGAGCGTCCAAGTACGTAGATGAACTGACATGAGAGTACCGGGCACGCTTGACTGATGGGCGGTAATAACCGAAAAACCGGTCGTGTGCCTCTGTGCCTCCATGCATTCTCGCACAAACTACTGACTATATATATGTATATATACATACATATATATATATATATATAGTGCCTCTGTGCCTCCATGCATTCTCGCACAAACTACTGACTATATATATGTATATATACATACATATATATATATATATATATATATATATATATATATTCAGATAAGAGAGTACGGGACACGCATACCTGACGATCGAGGAAATTTCGTTCACTCATCCACATACTACTGGCAATTTGTATCTATTCTGGTGGCATTCGGCCCTCGTTCGAAGGTTGGCTGAACTCCAGTGAAAAAGAATTACCAAAGAATCACAGTTGTAGCTCTACTGTGGACTCTTCAACGAAGAGCCTTCATGCACACTCCTGACGATACAAATCAGATTGGGGTCAGGCACACCAATTGGGAGTGTACAAGTATAAGGATGTTTGTACTGGTTGTGGGCCTGTGGGGAAATTTTGTTCACTCACCCAAATATTACTGACAATATATATATATATATATATTATTAGAGTTGAGAAGGCGTACACTGAGTTAATACGTTTATCGTTACGTTTCGATCAAAACTAGGACTTGTTGTCAAACGTGAATAAGTGATTGAATGGGATCGCTATATATATATCGATGCTAATGCAGCAACGTTCAAATACTGCTGTATAGAAACCGAGTACAAGATGAGAAGAACGATAAAGTACACAACGCATTTTTTTCAGTTTTCACACATCTTGAGGTTTCGCAAATATTTTTCCTGCAGGTTTTCACGGGACGCGAGTAACATATACAGGCCACACACCAATCGTAACACTGATTTCCATTCTGAAGTGCATCTCGTACCGTTTCTAACCAACCATAACCTTCAGTTACTGGGTTCCAACCAGCGGGGCGGCAAAAAAACCAGTGGCAAGACCGAAACCAACCCTTTATGCTTTTACTCCATTTCATACCCAGACCGCCACATCGCTTTTTCCGCCATTGCCAAGCACCCGCAAAAGTAGCGCGATAAGCAGGCAAATGCAGTACGTCTCCGAAGGAACAAAGGGCGTGCATACCAATCATCTCGGCTGCAGAGAGACAATAAACATGCAGCGCTCGAAGACAGGCCAGGTTGGTACCTAGATGGCGTTCCTGCCATATTCGAACATAAGTGGTTTGCTGCAAAAAATGGCGCAACATGCTCAAAGTGGAAGATCCATATCGCATAACCCTAAATTGGAACATCAGGACCCTACCTTTGAGGGAAAGCCGGATGTTATTACGACGTCACAGGTGTGTGATCCTATCCGCAATAACATCTTAAAGCTCGAAGATAACTAGGGTGATCAACTACTTTCAACTAGTTACCACAAAGGGCAAGTGAAAGCACAAGCTCCTACCAGTGTTGAAGAAGAATGTGACATTTCGGAAGTGCAGAGGGCACGCCGTACGTGGATGGCTCAATCGCCAAGCGAATCGAGTCGTGCTAAATGGTCTATTCACTGTTGCTCTGTAAGTGACTTCGACATACTCCAAGTTAGAACGGTTCCCTGAGGATGGTTTAATCCAACAGTACGCTAGGTCAAAAAAGGGTTCGTGAAGCCCCCGCTGGCAAAACTGAAAAGAAGTGGAAATAAAGAACAGCCATGTGGTACCCCACCGGAGTCGGTAATGGGTGGCGAATGCTAGTAATATGCCCTGAACCAACCACAAATGAGGGTACAACCTCCTGAGGACAAACAAATGCTGCTTAAGGAGCCCCATTCCTAAACAAATAATGCCACAGTGTAGCCCCATTGATGATGTCGATGACTCTGCGAGTGAATATTTGGACAATACATTCCTGACGGGTATGGAACTCAGCCTGCTCCCAGCGAGTTGGCCCTTCATGCATGTTGCATAACTTGTGAAGGAATATGGCTGCAAGCAGCTTTGACATCATCGGGTCTAAATTATTAAATGTGATCAGCACAGTCACGAGACCTTAAAAGTAGGGGCAAGAATCGACTCTCCCAGAGAATAGCCATCTTTGAAGTTCTCTAACGAGCTCTATTCTGTCATCCGCAAGTAGAGCTGGAGGAAGGCCATCGAAGCTCGGCGTTTTGTATCGCCCCAAGCCTAGGAATTTCTTGTGGAATGTGTTTCACTAGGTAGATGTGTGGAAACACCACGGAATCTGCGTGGTAATATCTACGGGAGGGAGTGACAATGGATGTCACGAAAATTGTGCTTAAACTGCTCCGTCCAGTATACAAGATTTCGCTACTGATTGTGTATGGGCGGAACGCCAGGTCATTTTGCTCACACCCAATGCTTTCCTAACGGTAGCTCGAATGATGTGGAACAGTTTGCGTGGATTTTCTATGGCAGCATAACGTTCCATACCTAGTGCATGGTGAAACCACTAGATCTCAGGGTCCCTATGTAAGACTGCGTTGAGGTTAAGTTTCGTTCTCAACAGCACTCCAAAATTCTAGCTATTATCAGGGATAGACTGGGGTGGATCAAGAAGGCGCATACACTCAGCAGAAACTGAAGATTTCGCAACATAACGATTTAGGCCGCAAAACGTCAACACCGCAGAAGGCAGAGGATTTATGATAAACGACCAGTGCGTATTGTTCTCAACGGGTGAGAATAATTGTATTTTTCCCAGCTGGTGCGTTTCGAGAAACTGATCGACCAACAGGGTCAGAGAGCCTACGGCAGTTTAACTGACCCTGCATCGTGCGACTCAAGCGCCCATCGAAACACAGACAGATGCGTGGAGATAAACTTCCTTAATATTATCACACAGCGTTGAACAGCAGGGCAAGGGCCATTGACCCCAACGTTCATCGCCATATTACACATTGTGATAGAAAGAATGAATACACAAGCTCGTTGCAACTTTTTCTTATCCCCGCTCTCAAATCAACTGCTGACCTCTACATTACTCTTTGCACTCTGAGACAGGCACAGAACACAAGGCACGGTAGGGCAGATGCGGATTTGCCACAAGAAACATGGGCACCAACCAATGAAGTTTACTATATTCTGAATATCTTCTTTTGTAGTGTTCTCTGAAAAAGTAGCCAAGATTCAATTTCTAACGTCAGCGTTGTTCAATTGGGGATTTTATCCAATTCTAGTGATACTGCAGAAACGCCGGTGATAGAACCACCCAAACGATGAACATCTTTAGTACGGAAACGTTTTTACAATCACCACAAAACTGATCGTATGGCGTCACAAAAAACACCTTTCTACTTCAGATAACTATCAGGTCGGTATATTTCAGGTCGAGGCAAACTATCATTGTCGGGCGACGATGCATGCGGTGCATTTCAGGTAGCTGGGAAACACCAAAAATCCGGTGCATTCAGTCTCGACCTGGGTGAAATTCGGTCTTCTGCCCCCGAGCGTTTCTCCTCGTTAACCGATGTCAGAAGGCGCATCAATACCGAGATTATTATTTTGGCAATCCGTGGAACTAAACTGAACCCACGACGACTGCTGCAATCGCTGCATATTTTCTTCTTAAGTATGGGCCAACCAATGACTCGCCACTCGTTTCAAATGTCGTTAACCAAGGAAGAGTGATTTGTTTTATCACAGCAGCTCTAATCGGTCTGAAAAGACTAACGCGTGATCGAAGTCGAGCAGAGTACCCCAGGACAATCAGCAATCCTGTGTCTAGCCTCGACAACGGCAGCCAACAGCGACGCAGTCGATTTGGATTCCTCGCTGACTTGAAGAAGGCAGATGCTGGGCGGTGCACGGGTAATTCGAACGTCTGATGTTCATATTGGCAAGGAACAACCCATGGGCGGGACACGGATCCAAAAACTGTTCCTCGTTTTCTAGACGACACGAATAGAGGCCAAAATGACCTCCTACACACCTCTTATTCGTCTCAAAACATACATGTTGGCCTATATGTATCAACGTCAACACACTGAATAAGGCTACTTTAAAACAACGCCGAAGACGAATAAGAGCATCAGTTGACAAAATCAAAATCCGTGAGACTTGGATGCTAAACGAAGAACGCGAGGGAACAGGCAAAACTTATTCCGGAAACACCACCACTGTTACAGGCGACTGAGATTCCCAGCGAATGTGGGGATACGCAGCGAGAAAGGGGGTGCGTCCGCAGAAAAACATGAACTTGTGTACTGGGTAGTAAAATTTCACTCTGCACAGCTGGTTTACAAACCTAGTCTTAAATCTTGGGCTTAGGATGTCAAAATGCCAAGGTAGTCAATAGACAGCTTGTTTTAGGCTAATGACAACTATGGCAAGCTATTGGAACCTGATAAATCAAAACGTCCATTTTCCTCATCCTTTTGTCAAAGCAGACCACGGAAATCGAAGCGAAAGTCGACCAGTATGAGGCATCTGTCAACAAAAGGGTGTTCATACGAAAGTAGAAATAGCCACACTGAACGAAACCATATTTGCTAGATGTGTTTGCCGTGCTCCACAAGGATCAAACGTGCTATGCAAAACGAATACACTCAAATGCGAATACCCGTTGAAGACCAGCCCATCATACTTTCTCATAATCTGATCGACAACTCCTATTCCATGTTCTGCTGAAGTCCAACACGCAGTAATGACGTAAGATACGGTCCGCATGCATGTTAAAACTGAAACCCGGGTACACTGATTCAGCAATGAGATTAGTTTAAAATGTATGCAGACAGGTGTAGAATTTGATGTGAAAAACTAATGGAAAGTGAAGCTCACCTGTGGAATCCACATCCATTGGGCTCTGGAGTGGAGCAATGCTGGTGGCATCTGAGGTTTTGACCGTGAGTAACTCGCCAGCTAACGATGCGCTTTGATTTAACTGGCCCTGTTGGAGATGACATCCTGGTCGTGGATCCCCAGAACCGAGAGTAGTTACCGTAGGCTGCGGCGGGAGTGGTCTACAGGGTGACTGGCCAGGACTCTGTGGCTGGACGCAACCAGGACTAGTGAATCCTGGATTTAAGGCAACTGGTGCAGGTACCCCTTGGGGATGATGACGCAATGAACCTCGAAGACTTCCCGGACCACTACTGGTAGGACGCTGAGGACCGGAATGAGTCAGCAACCCGCCGGTGCCACCCTGTGTACTACCATTCCCGGACGTACTCAACTGAGGTACACTGGCAAGGCTTTGGTTGCTTGAACTGGCAGAGAGAAGAGCACCTAAAGATTCCAATTTCTCCTGAATTTGGAAGAAAGAGGATCATCTGCGTTAAACGCTTAGCAACTGTGGAGCTGCAAACTGGACAGAAAAAATCAGATTGAATCTGGCAGACCAGGTCTCGTAAATTCGAGCAATAGCCTTTAAAGAAAATAGTCTCCATAAGCAAGTGGATGGTAAAATATTTCCCCGTTAAAGATTGTGGGAACCAAAACCACTTGACCAGAAGTTTTCTTTAATAATATAGTCATCCGAAAATTTCTTGAATGGTTCAGATCGGGGATAATTCCTAAGTTTTGATTCAACAGAATACGGCATAGAACTTGGACCAATTCAGCAGAAATTATAATACAGAAGGAGGAGCGAAACTCCGGAATTGCCCAGGACAGTCAATAGTGGAAACGAATAAAACTGCGACAGCAGAATATTGACCGCTGGAATTAGTTTAGTTCCATTCCGCTTAGTTTTTACAACTACTAACCTTGCATGAACGTGCATATCAGCGCCTGGACCATTCCGAATACAGACACAGGATTAGTGTTACAGAATTCACTTCAGTTGGAGGTATTTGAGCAAGCTGCAGAAGAGCCAAACCCAAAAGCCTTCAGGACCCAAACCACTATGAGAAAGAGGAAATCACAACCTTTACAAATAGAGTAGCATGAAACTAAGTAAGAATCTAAAAAGTTCAATCGTGATAACAAGCCGGACGAAAGCGCATCTTCTATCGTCAAACTGATCGGCGCAACGAAGACTCGAACCTCTGAACCTTAAAATTACGGACGATAAATCTAGATCCCCCGCTGATCGCTGACACTAGGTTGTTCCAGTTTCTGTTTCCATCTTGATTATCTAACAGCGTTATTTGAAATAACTTAAGAATTGGGTGTCAGGGCTCAAAGGCCTTAATCAGCAGTTCAAAGCTAAGAACTGCAAAAAAGATGTTCTAACCTATGACCTAACAATTCAAAGCAGGGGAAGGCCCAGAGAAAACAATTTTGGAAATGAGGTAGATGAGAAAACAGTTCGTAAGCAACTGGATCACTGATTGCGGCAGCTAAGCCAATCGGTTGATGTACCCAAACATCCGAAACGAGGATCTGATGGACTCCAATACCTGAACCAGTGAAAGTCTTATTAAAACACGCTTTACACCAACGAAAACCGAACTTCAGATGCCAGTCCATAATCAATGCGGAGGCGGCCGTTTTCAATTTTCCCTGTATCAAAGCAACACTAGTGACGCTGGACGACACGTTTTCAATCAACGTCATCAATGAGAAATGAGACATCTCAGACATCGCGGACCAGAATCGGACTAGTGACCTACCACTTACGGTGCGGATGCCATTACCTTTATGTCATCTAGGTTATGGCTCTGAAATGCGAAATGAAGTCCATGGGTACATTTTTCATCAAGAGGTAAAGTAAGAATTACGTAGTTAACCAAGTCGCATACCATCGTCAGATGTAGACAGATGCGCGTCTGCGCTTCCAAATAGGTAAGATAAAGATTCAGTCAATACAACGATGATCCGGCCCGTTACCACATCTTACCTAGTGAGACCTAAAACCGCTCTACGCAATTCCAAATTTTAGAGTCAGGGTTGCCAGCGCCCCCACCCAACTAATTTAGTAGAATCTAATGGCTATAGGGCATGCCCCGTCTACCTCAAGCATGCCATATGAACATATATAACATAGCCGGGTGGAAAAAAGCAAGAAGTCAACACAATACGTAGACGGAATTTCATAGAAAATAGACAATTGGGGAAAGAGGAACCACAAAAAATCAGATGCTTTTTGTTTGCGCCGTATGCATTTTGTGCTTTTCTATGTTTTCAATGTTTATAAGGAGGACGAGTTCCCCAAAAGTGCCATGCAACATTCGGGCCCCTGACCTCGGTTCTTAGCCATATTTCTGGACAGCCCCAACCAACAGCAATCCTTACCTCATGTGCCCAGGACACGAAGACCTGGAAGCACTAACTGAGGCCAGTGCTGGAGCTGATTTCTTCATACCTCTCCGCCAAGTCATAGCCTGACGGCCTCGTTGCTTCCTCCAGCGTTGCCCAGCACGAAAAGGTAGACGGTGGACAGGCATACGCAATGTGTCCAAACCGCCGAAGGTAACGTAGAGCGATTATCCCAGTCAGAGAATGAGTGTCTGCACCCAACACACGACGACGCACCTCGTCATAGCCCACCCGATGTTCCCACCGTAAACGAGCAACGTTTCGGAGACACCGGCGGTCGAACACAGAAAGTCGCCGGGCATCCCCAACGCGGATAGGCCACGTCTCACAACTGTAAGGTGGGACACTACGAACTACGGCACTGTACACCCTTCCTCTGAGAGAAAGTCGGATTTCATGGCGACGCCACAAGTGTCGCAGGCTAGCGAAAGCTGTTCTGGTTTCGCAAGTCGTGATGTGATCTCCCCCCAACACCGCCAGGTATGATCAGGCTCTCGAGGTACTCAAAGCTATTGACGATCTTTGACCGACCACGAAAAAGGGTTAATGCAGGTAGAGGCTCCTTCCAGTCTTGAAGAAGTACCTTGCATTTTGAAGGTGCGAAGCACACACCACGCCTAGGTACCTCAATCGCCAAGCGGTCTAACGCGCGTTTAAGTGCTTGTGCATTATCCCTCAGCAAGGTAATATCGTCGGTATGCTGAGTCAAAATCTCCGTTCCTTAGGAGGCGTTCAACTCAACTCTCTAGAAGACCAGATGGAGCGTTTTGTAGAACATTCCCGATGACAAAGTTGAAATGAATGGGGTATATAGTGCAGCCTTGCCGTACTCCACCGGGGACGATGAAGTGTGACGAAAACTGGCCATAAAACCTAAGCCGACCTGACGTATGAAGGTACAACTCTTCGATGATCGACACACTTCTCAGGCACTTCATTCCCCATTAAACAACGTCATAATTCAGATCTGTCAACAGAGTTAAAGTCTGTGCGAATGTCCAAGAACACGATGAACGCTGACGTTTGGAAGGCAAGACGGTGCTCTAACACCTGTCGGAGGGTGAAGATTTGATTGACCCATCCACGATCAGTGCGGAACCTAGCCTGTTCCTCACGAGTTTGCCCTTCACGCGTCTTGTACAACCTGCGAAGAATGGTGGAGGAAAGCAGCTTTGACACCATTGGGATTAGGCTAATACCCCTATGGTCGGTGCGGTCACTGCGCAAGCCTTTTTTAAGGATGGGGACAACGATCGACTTCCTCCACTAGGAGGGGGCTTTCTCAGACTATCA
>LUCM01006118.1:25596-40457 GCA_008360955.1 Fasciolopsis buskii
GATGGGGACAACGATCGACTTCCTCCACTAGGAGGGGGCTTTCTCAGACTATCAGATCTTCGAGAACAAAACGAGTGTCATTGCCCCAGCTTTAAATAAAGCCGGGGAAAGCCCATCGGAGCCCGGCGGTTTTTGACGTCCTAATGCTCGGATACTCCTAAAGGTCTCCGCCTCATTCGGTGGCGGAGCTGTTGTAACAGGCCACCGGATGCTAGCCGGAATAGCCGCGGGAGGCGCTGACGTTAAGGGCCAGCTAAACTGTGCTTGAAACTGCTCTGCCCAGCGTACAAGACGACGCTACAGGTTGTGGATAGGCGAACCGTCCGCTTCACAGATCGTTTCGTTTACACTCAATGCTTTCCTACCGGTAGCTCGGACGAGGTGAAACAGATTGCAAGAATTTTTCATAGCGACAGCAAGCTCTATTTTCGAAGCGCGTTGAGGCTACCAGATCTCGCGATCCCTATGGAAGCATGCATTCGTTTCACATATCGTGCATCATTACACTCGCTACCGGCTGGGATGGACTGGCGTGTTTCAAGAAGGCACAGAGACTCAGAATAAATTCAGGGTATCACAACACGACGGGTCAGGCCACAACTCACCTAGCCATCAGAATGCAAGATATACTTGATAAGTGGCCAGTACCCATTGACGTTTTTAAGTGAACGCAATCCTAGCTTATCAGCCAGTGCGCTTCAAGAGAGGGATCGGATAGCTAGAAGCAATCTAACCGACGCTGGAGCGTGGTCGGAGTCGAGAGGAGTGCTCCAGTATGACCGGCATTCTAGTAGACAACCGCAACATTTGTAGCTAATAGCTAGGTGATCGATTTGGGTCCACCAATGACTCAAAGAGGCGGATGCCAGATGGCGTTGAGACGTCTGAAGCTCGTACTAGCGAGTAACAAATGGTTCGAGGACAATGCCAACAACCGTTCCCTTTTTTCGAACGAAAAGAGTCGGTACCAAAGAGGTCTCCTAGATGCGCCCCCTTCAAGGATATCCGTCCTACTCTAGCATGCATGTCTCCTGCCAAAATCACGATGTCACCCCACCTTGCTATGCGTAAGAGGTCTCGCAGCTTTTGATAGAGGTGCCCTTGACTGTATCTGGGATGGAACCTGTTGACGCTTACGCTGAACCGACAAACAAGTTGTGCCTATCACAACGACGGTTATTTACTTTCTATGAACCCCTAAATCTCACTGCGCATAGACGGCTGTCGACTGGGATCCAGTCAAATTGTGCAGCCACATCTCTTCTTCACTGTGAGTCACACCAACGTCAGTAACATCAGAGGCTGGAGCTTCAGAATCCCCAGAAAGACGCAGATGAAACCTCACGGAGGAACCAGGTGGGTATGCCAGTCGATAACAGAGCTGGAGTCTTGAATGAGTGTCTTGAATACAGCATACATGGCCAGGGTTTCCAGTGCACGAACTAAACACCCCTGTTGACCTAGACGCATGAGTGTCCGCACGTCGAATATGGCAAGTTAGAAAGGACATTGAGAACGAAGAAGTGCTTCAGCCGAGTTTTGTAAGATTTGAATGCTACCTGAGGGAGAACTCGAGGGAACAGGAACAGGACTTATTCCAGTGGCAGTTCCCGAAGAATGTAAGTAAATAAGGTAGGAAGAGGAGGAAGAGCACGGGTTAGTAGAGGAAAAAGCAGCTGTGTGCAATGAAGGTGGATTTTGCAAGTGAGAGAAGAGCCAGAAACGTTCATGTGAAGATCGGTCGTATTCATGGTTGAATGCATCCCATACAGAAAATTATAGGAAAAAGCGATCAATCACAAAGTCTACTAGCAACGTGCATTTCTAGATAATATACCTCTCAAGTAACTTTGGCCTCTAACGGCGGGATGAAGTCTACCCGTATTACTGTCCGAAGGTTTAGTATACAATTAGGATAAATGAATCGTGCCTTTAAATGCACGCACAAGCGTTCTACGTGGAAATTTTGATGTTGATGAGCCATCTTAAACGATATTGGATCCGAAATAGTTACAGAGCAAATTCCAGACAGGACGAGCCATATGACAATTGTATCAGTATGCTGTTGTTAAAAACAACTCTGCCGCCAGATACAAAAAGAAGGAGACGTTTCGGGTGTTCTCAAACGAACCAGTGCGTTATTAGTCCTGGATTATCTCATTTATACCCGTCCTCCGTGAACTGGGATTTCAGACAACAAAGTTGTCGTTTATTACCAAGAGTTTGCCCATCTGCGTGAATATCAGAGCAACTGTGAATAGCTATTTTAAAACCTCCAAGTACGACAAGCGATAAACGTAATCATGACCACGAAAATGGGAGCGTAACAGAATCGTGTAAGTTCGCAATTAGTCAGGTGTGATAAAGAGAATGGGTTCTGTTTCTTCTATCAACTAGAGAAAGTTCAAGCATTCCGCTCACAAGCTCACCAAAGGAATTCTGTAAGAACAGATTTCAGGCACAAATTCGCACAAAGATTGCATGATTCATCCTGGACCATTCAGCTGTACCACTGAACAGTGAGTAATGCAATCAGAAAAGAAGCCGAAGAAGGAAAAAATCGATCACCATAACTTGAAGCACTTATTGTCAAGGATAATTGTACGTGGCCAGAACCGTTCATGCGGGAAAATTGCCACGCACAGAAAGTGCCAACCATTCTGAATGACGGACTCAAAGTTACACAGAGTGAAATGGACCAAAAAGCAACACTGAACTGCAAACTTTAGTGCAGACCGATCTAATCACGAATTAATAGCGGAGTACGAGATTAACAGCAAACTGGATACGAAAACCACGGAAATATAGGAAGAAGGCACAGCATCGACGTATGACACACAGAATACTATTAGGAACTCTTAGAGTTTTCTTCTTAATTTTACACCAATAAAGCGTACAGTTTAAAGAAATGTAGCATGCCAATAGCGAAAAATAACATCCCACTGGTCGTAAGATCACTTTAACCAGGACAGACTGAAAATGAGCGGTCCTCGTAAAGTATGCTCAACCCAAACGAAACATCCGTGGTAAGGAGTCAATGAGCCTGTCGCAAAGTTCCAGTGAGCAGTCCGGTGGGTCAACTATATACAAGATCAGTGAGCAGTAGTTACAGAGTGCTAAAATAACGTTATTCACAATACTAGGAAACCAGGACTGCGTTTGCTATATTGTTTTGCACAACTGGCTAAAAACCTAGTACTATCAGGATCATGGCGAAAACGGGATGCGACAAGGAGAAAACAAAAAGAAGTTTGTATAGGAAATAACGGGTATGCCAACTTTTGCAGACCATAAATCTTTACGTGACCGATCGTCCATCGAACCCATGGTATTTCTGTGGGCGTTTTACTATTGTTGTCTAAACCGAGGCCGGGGCTAATCTAGGGAGTTACACACCGAGGCAGAGAAAAATTCCTCATTTTGAAGTATGGTGACTCCGTCGACCAACTAGTGTTCCACAATAATTTGACACAAACAAAGAGAAACCGTACTCAATCCCATCAAGGTAGCAAATAGTAAATATCGCAGAATTAAGATCCCCCGGTAGAATATCACTGTTCGGCGTGCACATTCACTGTCACTAGATGCAATCAAATGAAGTAAACTCCCTAGATGAATGGCCATCAACATCGTCATCGTCGTTCAGCGTTAAACAGCAAGAAGGGCCCCAATGACCGTGGCCTTTCACATTTATATAAAAAGAGTGAATATCCAATGGGAACAGGAACTGGACCTACACAGGCGGGAAAAGATAAGATGCTGCTGCAGCCAACACACGAAACACAGTCTAACTGTACAAACGCACGTGTTTCTAATCATTCTGATTCGATAGAAAATGACAACACGATCGCCACTGTTCACGGTTCACTGCCATATCCTTCAGTGACTCCAGCCAGTTAGCTGACAAGCCTTTCGGACCCCAACCACGAAGACGTGAGACACCTAATTTACCTAACTTCGCTGTACATTGTCTCATCCCACGTTGCCACGTCATCTGTTGGCCTCCACATGGCTTCTTCCATTCCGTAGGAGGAACACAAAATAGGGCACGGTATGGTAGACGAGTGTTCGTCATACGCAACACGTGATCCAACCAGCGTAGTCTACTAAGTTTCATACGCTGAAACAAGCTATTCTCAGAAGTGGCACCCAATACCAGATTCCTAACCTCAATATTACTCACCCGGTCACTCCATCCAATCCTAGCCATACTACGTAAATATCGGTTGTCGAAAACCTCCAACCGACGAACATCGCCCACACGCATACTCCACGTCTCGCAACCGTACAACAGAACTAAACGCACTGCAGCACACTACACACGACCTTTCAACTTCGGTGAAATATCAGGCCGACGCCACAAGTGCTTCAATCCAGCGTAAGCTGCACGAGCCTTGGATATACGCATACTTACCTCCAATCCCGAGCTACCATCGTTAGACACGCAGCTACCAAGGTAGGTGAAACGGTCCACCATTGTAATTTCCTCTCCATGGTCAACTGACGCTGCAACTGCCGACGCATCTTATTCATTTCCTTGCAGTTAGGCAGCTCGCGTTTTTGCTCCATTAGAACCAGCGACGCTTGGGAGATCCAGTGTCTTTGATGAACGCTAGATCTAGAACCACAGGCCAAATCTGCTGCCAAATGCATAACCTGCTTAATTTGATCCCACCGCTAGTCTAAACTGCTGGTCGTCGAAGTTATTTGTTCCTCCGATAGTTTCTGGTCGTAGCTGTTGCGAACAGCCGAATCAGACAAATGTTCGACAGCCAATCGGGTTTTCGGCCTGCGTCGATGGCCTTTGAGCTTTTGCAGAAATCGCATTAAAACTAACGCATGGTCCGATTCGACGTACGTGGTCCAGTATGATCTACAGTTCTGGACAGAACCACGCCAACGGTAGCTAACTGCGATATGGTCAATCTGACTCAAAGTACCTGTCGAGTCAGAGCGCCATGTCGCATTGCAACGCGAACTGTGTCGGAAATTTGTACTAGATAGGAATAAATGATTATCTGTACAGAATTGGAGAAGTCTTGCCCCGTTGTCTGTTCGCTGTGCAGGCAAGGCGCATCGCCCGCCTAAACAGGACTCCGATGCACTCAGTTTTCCAACTTGTGTATTAAAGTCACCTGCTACCACTACAATGTCAGACCGTTTGCTCTTACGAACAACAGTGACGAGGTTATCGTAAAATTCGTCTTTCTCCATATCAGTGCTGCAGTCTGTTGGAGCGTTTGTCGAGATAACAAATAAACTATGCTTAACACTACTATCCTTTCGGACGCCGACTGATCCCTGCAGTCTCATAGCACACAAGCGACTGTTGACTGGGATCCAATCTAAAAGTGCTGCTTCAGCCTTCTCACTCGAATCTATTCCCACACCACGTTGACCCACAGCTTGAGCTGCTTCGTCTCCTGAAGTGCGAAGAAAATATCTTGACGAGACGTCCGGTGCAGTTAGTTGAATTACCCTACTCGAATCCTGAATTCGTGTTTCACTCACGCAGCAGACACCGATTGAAAGTGAGTCCACTGTCAGAACCAAACACGCATGTTGACCAGCCTGCATTAAAGTGCGCACATTGAAGGAACCCAGATGCAGAGGCTGACGAGGCTTGAGAAAATGTGAGCTAACAGACTGAAAACCACCTACTACACTATTTGACAATAAAGCGTTGCGAGTATCGGGCGTGTTATCAATGGAGATACTATGGGTAGGCAGAAGGGGCAAACAGATTGGGTTGGAGACAGAAGAGACAGGGAACTGTGAGCAGTAGCATAGTTATCACTACCCACCCCGCTCGATGCGATGGGCAGCACGGCGCTGATTATCCTGCGCGACGACCAATGCAGTATGGAATTATTTGTAGGCGTGTAACTCATGGGGAATAATGGACGGGTACTGCTAGGGAGTCCAGCCGCTAAGCAGAAGAACGATTAGGGTTCTCGATCAAAGCCTTTGGTTCTGACAAGAACCAGACTGCAAGGCAGCGGGGAGTAGCTGAGTGGGCACTCATCTACTTGGATCAATTAGTCTTCTACTCGTTTTTACGACTGAGCTGCTAACTCAGATCAACCCCCAACTTGGAGGACCAGGACCAGACTACTTCGTCAGGCCTCTACCCATTGACCTTCCAGGCATGATTGGATCTTCGGCTTGAGATAAGCCATCCTGTATAGCTCGTTGGATCATGGGGGGGCACGCAAGCCGTCACACCACGTCAAGGTGTAGTCTCGTTGTGCAAGATGAGTAAGCAAACAATAACCAGTGGACTAGGTTGTGTAGGTGCAGGTAGACTACCGAGATGCAGTTCACCAGATCCCCCGAAACGATAGTTGGAGACTATATGTGATATGGTCTCGTTGTGACAGGGGCACGTTATGACAGAGTCTCGTTTTGACAGATGGCCATCATGGTCGGCAAGTTATCATTCGGGTTATGAAACATATAACTTGGAACGGTAAGTACTCCTGAGGGAACGGAATCACTCCATTTGATAGGCTTTGGTGGGCCCAAGATAATACTAGAACGACTTGTGAAAATCAGAGTGGAACTTCGGTAACCAATCTTGCGACGCGGTTGCACATCAGTTTTTTTCACAGACGAGAAAAAGCAGCTACCATTTTTGCAACTGACCACCTATTCACAACAGTTTCGAAAAAAAGTGATTGGCTGATGTTACCCAGAAGTAACAATCCAGTGACATCTATATGGCCTATCACATTCGCACGTGATTGCCATTATAAGAAAGGGTCAGGATTATAGACCGTTTTGCTAAGGGCTGTGACCTAATTCTAACTGAAAGCATTTCTGGCCTGCCAGGTGGATTCACGTCGAAGCTCATGACCTGAACATCGTAAACAACTGAAATAAGCTGCATCCTTTGAATGTAGAGGAACCTGAATTCAGTACCGTATAGAATTCAACCCACGGAATATCACCAATATGCAGTAAAGGAAGACCTACTTCTGAGTCCAAAACACACTTCCAGTGGCATTCGATTCCAACTAACTATACTCCGTGGCTAGTCTGATGACAGGTTCGGCTTACAGTATACCAGACTTAACTGGGTCAAGTCACTTGATGTCTATGATGTCGAAGAAGCGCAATGTTTCCATCAACATTCTGCGAAATAAACGAACGATTAGTTTACCACAACAAACTAAAAAAACAATCCGTGAAATTACTGAAACTCTTCAGATACACATCTACAAGTCAGGTGGTGAGAGAATACTACTGACTATGCACCATTTTAGGAAATAGCAATGTCCAATGCCGAGATATTTTCACCATGTGTGCCAATCCGTTAATTAGAAACATGTGATTACATGAAACAGTCATTGCATGCCTGCAAATTGACCAGATTAATTATCGAGTTGGATTACCAAATACTGAACTGCAAAGACCAATGCTGTCGCGAAATGAAATGAATGAAATGAAATGTTAGTGAAATGAAATGAATGAAATGAAATGTTAATGAAATGAAATGGTTAATGAAATAAGGCAGATGGCCATTAGGTTCCTATCTGACCGATAATTTCCCATCTCAAATAAGTCACATTCTTAATATCAACAAAAACAAAATATGAAGAACCACATGCCATGTGTTATAGCATGCATGCATCCTAAGACGATCCGTTGACGACTAGCTCGACACTGACATCGCCCGTTTGAGATAGCTTGCTGGAAACAAGTCCGTCTACCGAAAAGATAATTAGTGAGATCAGTACTCAGCATTTCATTACTTTGTCTCCAAATGCCTCAGCATGGCCGCCATGGGCGTTTTTAACCTCCGAGATGGCTACTACCTCTGAACGCCTCTCGAAATGCTCTTAAAAGACCTGCGTCTCAGACAGCTTTTACTGGCGAAGTCCTTTACCTTCTCGCGGCAAAGGCTTTCCGATTAAAGTGTGAGGACAAAGGCAAACTGTCCAGCGTCTCCCGCCGGGTTGATCGACCATTGGCAGTCAGCCCAGAGGAAATATTTTAACCATGATCCCAAAAAGACCAAGGGCGGAGAACCAAGCATACGATTCTATGCTCATCGGGATTTGTAGCAAAAGGGTTCCCAAGAGGGTTATACATTCAAATCCCCTCGTTTTGATTAGACTTTGTCAGAGATCCGGAGTAGGTTCTTTAAGTCACTCTTCCACACCACAGTTTGGGCAACCCGATGACGTGGAATTGGAGGACGGAAGGCCAGCAAAAGCGGTAAGGTTCCCACAAAATTCCTTTTTCTTCGCTATTTCTCGCTCCCTGATTTTGTTCTTTACAACTGTTCTGACAGTACCTAATCTGTAAACAGATAGAGATAAACTTTAATGGCTCCAATCAAATGAATAACAGAGCGAATTCAGTCCTAACAAAGATTCTCAAAATACAAAGCCTTAAAGACCGGACACAGCAGAGCAAAAACAATCGAGCAATCGAACTATTATCATTTGACGCTGTGGCGGAAAGCCGAGGTAAAATACACTATCAGATGTACCCAAAATGAAAATTGACCTAAAACTTTCTTGTGCACGCACAAAAATGAACGAACTAATCAGCAAACGACCAGCTGTAGCTATATAATGTTGCGTGCCAGGTAGTTGTATTAATGGCCGGCTAGGTGCATCGTCTTCACCGTCTCCTGAACACGCTTCGGTAACACCCCTTTTCACGACTCTCGTGCTTCTCGTATTCAGACAACCAGTCACCTTTATCAAGTCGCTGTCCCTCTATCTCCGGACTGCAAAACTCTGGTACACTTTTCTTCTCTCCCTATTTCGAACGATCTTTAACGTTTGCTAAATCTTACCTGAATTTTCCTCATAAGTGCTGCCTTTACAGAGTACCTTTTGACTACTGAGTTTAATCGTTTCACCCTAAATCACTTTGTATAGTAAAAAACAAACAGCCCGATTGACAAATCATTTACCTCACTCCTGGTGATTCTAATGTGATGGAAGAGTTTGAGAGACTTACAACCGTAACTCGACTCGCACTGAGTTCACGTTTCATGGGTCTTGTTATGCTCGGTAATCTCCAGCAGATGGAGCGATTCAGAAGAAACCAAAGATATCAGAACATGATGGATCAGGTTGTGAATCAATAAATTACATGCAGAGCGATCTTGATAAGTGACCAGTGCATGCTGATAGTTTTGGATGAAACTAATTGTAGCGCTTCAATGAGCACGCTTCGGAAAGTAGGGAAGAAAGATAGCTTAGACAGAGAAGACCTTCCTGTTTTAGCCTTTATATTTCTTACGAAAATCTTCATGTAAGTTTGGTTCGCACTGTGCAAGACATAGCAGAGGAATTGATAAAATTCGCATCTGGGTTGCAATCTGCAATCTGCCGGTGCTTACTGCATCGACAAAACAGACAGTTCTCACCTTTTAGGATGACGATTCCTTAGATTCCACGAACCTCTAGGCTTCAAAGGGCATAAGAGACTGTCCATTCGGATTAGGTCAAATGATTTACTTAAGCACAAAACATTGGTAGCTCGATTTTTCAGCGTACCACCTAGACAAACATTTCATCGAGTATTCATCGGTGCGAGCACACTGCATCCAGAATAGGCTTTTCGTACAAACAGTGCCGTTGCGCGGACTAGCCACGGAGATAAAGTCTGCGCAAATGTCTAATAGCGCAATGATCCGTGTTCTTAGGAATCCACGGCCCTATTCTAACAACTGTCGCCGAGTGACGTTTTAACCGATGCATCCCTGAAAACTCTGTTCCTCCTTGGTAATTTGCTCCTCAAGTCTGTTGCACGACATGCAAAAAGATGACGCGCTGATCATTGGCATTAGACTTTCTGTTGTTTGAAGCAGTTTTTGTATGACGCTGTTCCCAATGAAAGAGGGATAGTCGAAATTTGGAATTTCGAAAACAAAAACTGGATTGCCCTAACCAGCCGGCGAACTTCATCTCAAACTGGGTGTAACGAAGAGTTCTTCCACCTGACTCACATTGAAGGCCTTCTAAACCACTGCTCGCAGTGGTCATTCTCAACGCAATCGGTCGATGAAGTTACGCCGAGTTGACCGATGTGCCGAAAGCGGATGTCTCAATTGAGTTCGATTAAGATTTTTATGCGAATGGCAAACTGATCACAGCGAACGGTAGCCCGCAAAGTTTTGTAATATAATCATATTAAGACTTTAAAAATCGGGACCAACGTTTGAAGAATTCAGTGGGTTTTGCTAACCTGGAGTGTTCGTTTTTCATGCTCTAGCTTTTCCATTTTCTTCCATAAACGGTTAACTAATGCCTCTTGTTCTTGCTCCAGAGCATTTTCCAGTTCGATCTTCTCTCGACGCAATTTGTCCAAACAGTTTTGCTTATTATTCATATCTGTTTCTAACTTTTCTATTCTCAGCTTGAGTTTTGAAACCTGAAATGGAAAAGGAATCCGGCAGGTAAAAGAAAGTGCTTAAAAGTAACACATGAATGTATCTGCATGATTTTCCTTAGTGATTAAGGACATTACAAATGACGACAGACTTCAAATAATGAAAACTGATGATAAAAACGGCTTCGTGGAGTATCCCATTGTAAATTTAGTAAAAGTCTCCTTGTTGCGAACAAGCTTTTGAAAAAGTCAATAAAAAGTTTACAGGACGACTGACGAGAAGCCGGCTACTATAGCTGTAAAACTTGGATGATGGAGAAGCTCGTAAGCTCCGAAGATGTTAGGAGCAGGAATGAATCGTGAGACAGCGAACTGCAGTCTACCACCAAAACGATCCAGGAGGGAAGAAAACTGAGCGTTGCTTAGAGCGAACCCCCCATTTAGGTGGTGCCGCGAAATGAATAAGACGGTTGAGAATTTCTGGGTAACTGATCCAAAAAGAGAACCGGCAATGCGCAGGGGTGAGGTGGGTTTGGCTTTGTTGGTAACCTCCAACTTTAAACAATAAAATTTTGTGGACGACACTTCAACGTGCTACCAACTTGTACATTTGCACCCTATCCGGTTCCAGCAACTTTACAACACTTTCTGGGGGAGATGAATCGAGATACGGATCAGCGACATATAATAAACAACACAATTGCGCTGTCTGGCAGTATGCACCTGAGTGTACAGCAGTAAGGGTTACTTCGAAGGAATCAATTTATCTATTTAACAAGAAAAAAGTGAGTGACAGCAGGGTCGCAATTATTAGAACATATTGACATTTTACACACACGGCATGATTCAGATCTGTGTACGCATGGAAGATGCTTCAGCAGAACATCTACCGGATGACTGTGCTACATGTTACTTCCGTGCACTGACTGTATAGGCAACAATCGCGAGCCCTGCTTCTTAAAACAATGGGGAGATAAAAAAAAACAAGCCCTACCTGGTCTTCTTGTTCACGGGCAAGAGTTTGTTCCAGCGCCACCTTCTCCCGACGTAACTGTGTGAATTTTCGATTGAGTTCGTTGGTTAGACACTCCTCTTCCTGTTCGTAGTTTAAAGCCAACGATTCTTTTTCTTTCTTTAGTTCCGTGATTTTCTTTAACAGAGTGTTACTAATGTATTCCTCTTCTTGCTCAGCTTTTGCTTGCTTCGAAACAGAATAAAAAAATATCAGGAAAAAAACCTACTATATTAACACTGTTTTGCCTAAGCTGTTGATTCATTTCATTTAGCCCACGTATCTTCAGCTTTAGAGTATCTACTTCCGTCTTGAGGACACGATTCTCTTGCTGCAGCGACTTGACACGACGCATCAGTTGTTCATTTGTGGCCAAACCATCTGCCGAACTGGCATCTGATTCGACTTCCACTTCCGACGTGCTGTCCATCATGACTGAGTAGACCAGAATTCACCGAGTTCCAATAGCCTCACTTTATTGGATTCAATCACCAGCAAACATGCTGAAATTCAAACAGAAGTAAAACCCCAGTATTTTTTGATGAGTTTAGCACAAATACCATTCAGTTTCACAGCACAAATCGTGGTGAAGGACGAACACATTGCGGCAGAAGAAGAAAAATATTACGTGTAGTTCCCTGTACATATGACGGTTAATCCAGCAACCACCTCCAAATTATCGGGTGTTCGTCGGGATGCGTGGTCTGCCAGTGGGCTTGAACTACCCAGTAACTTGAGAAGTCTTTGAAAACTTTCTTCTGTGCTCTAAGAACGAAAATGAGATCACTCTCACAGATCAGCTTACAAATAAATATTAACGAAAATCAACTCCTGTAACCTATTGATCTGATGAACAAGAAATAGGACATCAATATATATATATATATATATATATATATATATATATATATTCGATTCTAGTAGTTTATATCAATTCGGAGTGTACAAGTATGTGGATGTTTGGACAAGAGAGCACTGGGTACGCATGCCTGATACGCGACAATAAATGCGAAACCGGCCGTGTGCTCCCGGACAAATTTTGTTCACTCATCCAGATTACAGTATACCATGCTATCAACCCAACGACGATCAGAAAAGTGACGATCACAAACAACACATGACTAGGAAAGTTCAACAGAAAAGTTTCGGTTCTACCGCACACAATTTGACATTTTGTCCTGTTTTTTCCGGACAAAAACTGAGAAAAGCCAAACAGTAAACCATCCGGCCTCCGGTTAAAAGCCGTTCTAGTGTTCAATCAACCACAGTCATCGTCTACTGGACCCCAAGAAGGAAGCTGCAAGCAACAACCGATGCCGAAGCTAACTTTCACAACTCTACGCCATGTTACAGTCTGACCGCTATGACGCTTTTTCCAGCAAAAAAAAACACCAAAGGGTAAACACTGGGAAGGTATATATACTTAGTGGCCAAGTCAGCGAAGACCGCGTAGATCGATTATCTCCATTAGAGGACGATAGTACGTACGCGACACAATGACGCACCTTACTTTCCATGTGATTTTCTCACTGGGTTCAAGCAATGATATGAAGATATTGGTGGTCGACATCAGAAAGCGGCAACGCATCCTCGAACAAATGGATTAGGTCTTGCAGCCGCAAAGAACAGAACGAACTGCGGCATTGTACGGCCATTTCTTCAGGGAAAACCGGATGTCATGGGGACGCACAAGTGTCGAAGACTCACGAAGGCTCCTCTGATTCTTCCCATACGTTATATGGTTACACCTTCAGCATGAAAACCTTTAAGGACTGTCTGGAATTCGCCAATCTCAGGCATCTATGGCGTCGGTGCGACACCAGACTTCCCTCGAAAGGCAGAGTCTACAACACTGCAGTTCGTTCAGTGTTGCTCTACAGATGGAAAACTTTGCCAGTTCGAGATCTGCACCGGCTGACAGTTTTCGACCAGCGGAGTCTAGGGTCACGCACACGGGTATAGCGATAACACGTCAACGCTGACGAAGTAGGAAGAAGAGTATTTGGAACTGACTGTGCATAACTGGCAGAAATTATTTCTTTAGGTCGAACACGATGGCTAGGCTACTTCTTGTGAATGTCCACCCAGCGTCTGCCACATCGAGCTTTATTCATGCTCACTGGACGCGATTGAAAATGACGACGCGATGGACAATCAAGGACTTGCAAAAGGAGTTTTAAAAAGTTTACCTCCAGTCTAGCCGCAGTAGGGCCTTGTCGTCTACCGGGTTGGAACAGATGATGCTTAAAACCCTTGATTATGGACTCTGATGAACATGGATCGAACCGGGATCAGTGGCGTCAAGGTGGCTAGGAATGCCGTGGTGATCCCTAATCTTCCTTCCCAAGTACCACAAAAACAAGAAACAAACAACAAAATAAAATATCGTGTGGAATAACTTTCAAAATTTTTGACTTTACATCCTACGCTCTGGCCATTTACTATTATTATTATTGTTATTGATATCAACACTATTACCATTATCATTCCATGGTCCTTTCGGCACAATATCTGTGCTCGATTAGTGATGAATACATATACTGATCCGTCTTGACAGCCTTTAGCTGTCTTTAAGCACTGGTTTCATGGAACCAAGACCTCTATCGTAAGGCCTGAGACGCTCAAAGCGGAAATACATGACATGTAACCATTTACGTGAGATCCTCCGGATACAAATATACCTCGGAATGCTATGCGTGAGAAAATGCACTACGCACTCTCGAATAAATCGAAGAATGGACTTGTTACTCGGGACCTGTTCCATTTTAGCAGGTGGGAATTATAAAAACCCCAGATCATCTCCTTTAGTAGACAAAATTGTTAACGGGAGATTGCCTTTATGTATGCGGGCATAACAAAATCATGAAACAATAGATGTTGCACTCATCAACGTCATGCATTCTAACTCTAGTTAACAGCGACTTCTAGGAACCAAGTTGTTGGATCTTAACAATGCTTGTGGACAAGCTCGTTCCTTGGAAATGCCTTGACATTAGTCCAAATCGTTTAATCCATTGGATTCGGCGTCAACTTCTGTTGAGGATGTACTCAAAGAACCACACTCTGAAACGCCTGAGTCAACTATAACGGCCGCGACCGCCGATCGACGCTATTTTTGTTGATATGCCAGATGCTCTAGTTCAGCGTCTCATTAAAAGTGCATTTCGAGTATCTGTCGAAGAGTGAATATTTGGTCGATGCAACCTCGACCTGGCCGAAATCCGGCCTGCTGTTCGCGGATATTACTCTCGCGAATCGGTGTCAAACGATGCAGCATTATCAAAGCTAACACCTTAGTAACTATCAAAATTAGACTAATCCCACGATGATTGCTGCAGTCACTCCGTGTGTCCTTGAAGACGGGCACAATCAGTGACTCACCCCATGACTGCAGGATACGCTCCTCGTTCCAAATATCATGAAGCCAGGAGGTAAGTGATTTCATCAGCAATTCTCCACGCAGTTTGAAGAGAATTGGGGAAAAGTCGTCGGGACC
>LUCM01006120.1:5843-22294 GCA_008360955.1 Fasciolopsis buskii
CTTTCAAATTCAGTGAAACCATCAGGTCGGACGCCACAAGTTGCTTCAATCCAGCGTAAGCTGCCCGAGCCTTGGATATACGCATACTTACCTCCAATCCCGAGCTACCATCGTTAGACACGCAGCGGTACCAAGGTAGGTGAAACGGTCACATTTGTTGTTTCCTTTCCATCCAGTATCAAAGTTCGGCGCTGCTTTGAACATCCAGTCCTGTAACAGCACCTCATTCTTTGAAGGTGCAAAGCACATGCCAAACCGAGCAACCGACGTAGAGAGTCTATCTGGTGCGTATTGTGCACGGTCTGCACATTCGAACGCGTACACAACGTCGTCTGCGTAATCTAGATCATCATAGCTTCCCTTACCAATTTCCAGTTCCACTCCTAACATCCCGGAGACCTCCTAAAGCATCTTCCATCACCTCGTCCATGACGAAGTGAACAGAATGGAGAGATAGGGAAACCTTCTGTCGAACGCCACTAGTCGTTTCGAATGAATTGACAGTTTCGCCGCAATACCCTAATATCGCGGACCATAGCATGCGACACGAGATACCAGTGCGCTCGGCAACAGGTCACTAAACATTATTGAGCCATACTCGGTAGGAGATGCATACCTGAGTAGTGTCGGCTACAGCCGAATCCACGGAAAGTCGAAAAGCACCTGTCAAGTCGAGGATAGACAACCGATTCGTAGGGCGCCGGTTGCGTGTGGGCGCGTTTTCGCAGTATCTGATCGACAGAGTGCAATATTTGGTCGATGCAAACCTTCCGACCCCTTGATCGCAAATCGGCTGTGTTCTGCAAGATATATTCTCCATCCGCGAATTCGGTTGTCAAACGGCGCAGCATTATCGAAGCTAACAATCTTTAGTAACTTCGGAATATTAAAACTATACTCCACGCCGTGATTGTTGCCAAGTCACTTTTCGTGTACCCTTCTTGAAGATGGCGTACACATACAGATTGACTTCACCCCACGATATTAGCGGGATACGCTCCTCGTTCAAATATTCACGGAGCCAGCGCAGTAAGTGACTCATCAGCACTCTCTACCCTATCTTTGAAACGAACTGGCGAGAAGATCGTCGGAACCGGCAGTCTTTCCCCTTCTTCAAGAAGCCGAATTATCTCTGACTTGCACCTCTCCACTTCGCTTGCGGGGACTCACCAGCTGGACATCTCCAAGGATCACAGCTCTCATGACGCTAAGGACTAGAACGATAGCGTCTAATTGGCCAGCTAACTGATCTTGAAATGCTCTGGCTATATACGGTCCAAGTCTTTCCTGTCTACATGATGCATCATCTCCATTCCTATCGCATCACGACTTCACCATCAACACGCGCCGCCCACCACATGTCAGCGTCTTCATTTAAGCTAAAAACAGTCTTTGACTGTTTACCTGAGCGGACGCCACTGTTCATCTCTTCGGGTAACTATAACCCACCAGCTTTCGCGTCATTCCTGTTTTTTCCTCAAAAAGTTTCAGCTTTTTTTGTTTATTTTTGGTCTGAGATTCTCTATGGTTGGTTTTAGGATCTTCGTGTGATTCATCCATTAATGTTTTCATCTTCGTTTGGCTTCTGCAGCATTTTCGGAGCACTTGCTTACTTGGGCTTACCTCTGTCGGGCGATGGTGCCAGTATGGCTATCTTCTACGACTTTATCTCTTGGAGTGCTTTTACAGCTTTGATTTCGTTACTCAGGTAGGTGATATTTTCGCCTAGGGTGCACGAGTTTTGTTGAGCAGATTTTTGCCACGTATGACTTGGGGCGCATTCTCCTCCCTTTAGTGTGTGCTTCCGTATTGCCGATTCAATGGAGGCAATGAACGTGGGATGTTTGGCCAAACATCAGCGATGAACAGTATAACCAAATAAAGCCTGCAGAGGGACCCGTCCTCAGGATATATGGACTTGCCTAAAGTCCATAACCGGGGTTGCCGCTATAGACCCTGTCGCGATTCAACAACAGCACCAAACTATCAGCTAGCGAAGTAACCTTTTTCCGGTCATCTCATGCCATGCCTTACCACAGGACCGAAACGACCGAAGGATTTGCCACATCCTGGAACAATCACAAGACTCAAGTTAGAAGCAAACGAAAGCTTATGGATCTCATTCCGACAGTCCACATCACCTGTTCACAAAATATTCCAAGGCAATTGGTCACTGGACAGCATCGCGCCAGGTTTATGGAGAAGGACTCCAACTTTTATCAGATAGAACAGCAATGTCTAAGGGACGATATAATGCATTTGATAGAATTTGGGCATGGAAACATACCTAACAGTTCAATAGGACGGCATAAACAAATAAGAGGGAACGGCCATGGATCACCACTATCAGGCTTGTTAGCAGACGGCAACCATTTGAAACAAATTGGAGCAAAGGCATGGAAACAAACCGCCCAGCGCTTATGGGATCCGATATGTTGAATGATACAATTTGTTGTGTTTAGAAAAAACAGAAATGGACCAATATCATCCAACACCTAAACGCGATAGTGCCCGCATCAAATTCACCAAAGGAGGAGGAAAAAGACTCGGCTCCACCGGTTTCTCGACATACTAATTGTGAGGCAACAAACGGAGCATAGAGGACAACGCGTCTAAGAAACCGACGACGACGGACCGCATGACTCAATCTTCAAAAAGCAACCAATCCAACCTGCCACCTAGCAGCTTGTGGCGCTGGCCCTGTTCCATCGAGCCGACACACACTGCAGGTACACAGCACCTACGGAGCCAGGAGCAATCAAGGTTTGTTCAACGTTATTTCGGGTCAATGGATATCCAGTCTTTCATCAACCGGCCTGTATTCGCAGAAAGCAGAGGGCAAACACTAAAAGGACCAGATCGATCGTGGTACTTCCATACATACGGGGAGTATCCGAAGCGATCGAACGCACTCCTACGCCACTAGATATCACGATCGCCCAATAAACGACCGGCGCCCTGAGGATCTTCTAATCAACGGGAAAAGATCGCTGGATTGACCAGCACGACGTCAGGGGTAGTTTGATGCCAATTCCCGTGCCTCGCATGTGAACAAACAGTGTACATGTCGGTGAGACAAGGCAAACAATTACGCACCGCTTGCACGAACATAGCCTTAATAGCTTAGCCCTACGACGCGCTGACTCACACTCGCAGATATGGAACCACTGTGCACAAACAGGCCATGAGGTCAACATGAACAACGCAAAGGTAGTCAGCCGAGCAAACAGAAAGGGGAACGACTGATTCTTAAAGCCCTCCACTCGAAAAACCCGTTCAATCGGCATGTCGAGATTGACAAACATTACGTCATCTCAACAAGACCCGGATGCAGAATGAAGAGACAAACAGATGGACATTGCACCAAAGCGAACGGAACTAGCGATCCTATTCAATCAGTCATTCACGTTTGACAACGAGTCCTAGTTTGGATCGAAACGTCACGATAAACGCATTAACTCAGTGTACGCCTTCTCAACTCTCTCTTTATATATATATAATCTAAGAGCAGTACTGCATGCTATCCGGCGCATCCCCAGGATGCAGATATCTTTTCGCATTTACCATCTGTGCGCAGCGATACGCAATATTTCTTCCAAAACTTTACCGCATGCTTTTTATCAATTTCAGCTCTCATGCAGCACTTAGTTGTTGAATGAACCTAATATCTAGGCCTTCAATCTACTCGCTCCGACTGGCGGAAGTTCCTACCAAATGCTGTGATACTAATTTATTCAGTGGATAAAAACAATTGGTCAAATCCTGCATCCTGAACGGCTTGGCGCCGACAATGCTGCATCTAAAACTTTCAAAAAATGAATGCTCCTACAAAAAGCTCCTCAACTTGCCGACCACCACTTATACTCTGTGGTCCAACATACTGGACAGTCTGGTCAATTATATAACATCTGTCCACGACTACATAGTGGAGTAGACTGATTCCTCTGCGCTCTCAAGACTCCCAGAGCCGTATATGTGAAGCTGAAGAACGAAGTTTATTCTCCACAGTTTATTGCTACTGGTAAACAAACAACAAGCCAAAGTTTAGGCGAGTTCATGTAAAGGCTGAAGTCTTTGATTGAAAACTGCAGCTTTAAGGCTGTCACGGCCTATACACAGATGGAGTACGCTATTTAAGATGCCCTTATATCTGGTTTGCAGCATCCTGCAACGACCGTTGGAGAACGATTCGTTTGGCTTGCAGACTGCATTTGATCACGCTCGTTTGCTAGACACAGCGTTCAGAAATTATCAGCCGTGTCAGGTAAATTTCCCATCGAACGCTTGCGTTCACTACTATCGAAAAACGAGAACAACATAGAGCTCCACCTTAAAACTGCAGGCGCTAATTCAGCAGGTTTGATCGTCATCTTTGATGTAAGTGCCAAGTACGAGATCCTGCAAGCAAAAATGTGCTAGGAAAGAACATTTTTCGAGACATCTGCCGCCTAGAATCCTTATCAAATGCGTGTGATGCGACCATCGAGTCAAGTGGACCAAGCGTCTGCCACCCAAAAAAGGTCAGAGGTTCGAATCAGATTCCCCGTTCACTTTCATGAAAGATGGCAACTCGCTTTCGCCCCGGTTGTTAACAAGCCTGACCCACTGAGACCTGGTGTGGTTCTGTACCACTTCAAGGTCCGAGGTCATGGTTGCTGGTTCCCCCTCCCCGTACAGTGAGCCCCATCGGTTATGGAGCTTGCCGCTTCTAACACTGCTACTTTGCACCGCACAAGAGAGATGACTGCTGATTTTAGCCAAGCCATCAACTGATATACATATTGGAAAGCTTATTCTATGCCGAAGACCAACAACACGATTAACGAAGTCGCAAAATATTTTTTTCAGCACACTTTACCTGAAAACCGCTTACAACTAGAATCCGATTAGGAAGGGTGAAAAGACCTTTACGATTTTCGAAGCGTACAGAAGTCCTTACCACTTTCGTCGCATCCCGTTCGGAGTGCCTAACAGAATGCCGTGCTTGCAGAGGGTAGCTGAAAAATCAGATCTAACTTTTGCTTGTGCTGAAAATCTGACTCTTAAGATACGAAACCAACTTAAATAAGCCTCTAGGGATTGCTAAAAAGTAACTTCCATTCAACAAGAACAACAGCGTCAGTCAAACACGTCCACTGAAATATTATATTTCAATAATATTAGTCAGACCATATCCTGACCGTCTTCATTCTTTGCGAAGTCCGTTATCGTCTACAAACTTGAAACCTTAAAGGTGCGTTTTGAGAACACTGTTGCATCATTCAAGAGATACCTTAATTACCTGATAAGACTTATCCTATGATCAGTGACAATAACTTCCCTTATGCGATTGAGAAATGGAATTCGTTTGAACAATGAAAGGAAAACCGCGGGTTTCATTATCGTTAAATCGGTAATACTCTCCCTTCCATCGTCGAAACGAACGCCTCATATGTTGTTACTGTAACTAATCCAACTCAGAACGGAGGCCCGATTGCATTCTTTCCAAGGACTCTCATAAGCCATCACCCGCAGTGGAAAAGGGACCTGTATCATCGTGCAAGCCGTTAAGAAATAGAGGCAATTGGTTTGGACTCGATTTACACTCCTTACGGATTAAAGAACCATTTCAATCACGTCGGACATATCATACCAAAGCATCCATAAAAATGGCAAAATTGAACCTTTAATAATTAACCTTTCAAGTTCCAGTTTCCACATGTAGTGTTGCACAGCAGACCTTTTGTCCTATCTAAGCTGTTGTGTCACTGATGGCCCTTAACCAGGGCAAATTTCATTGGTCCTTGTACCCTACTAATGCTGCCAGAATGCTTCATTTACCCATTCAGGAAATTTACCATCATCTGTAGATAAAATCAACAGGAAGACTCCTAACTTCCTGGTATGTGTAGAATCAAAAAACCGAGACGGCATCTCGATGCAATGTGACGCATTGGAGCCTCCGAGAACAAACGAGCAATACAAGCTGACTTACCTCAAGCCGAAGACTTAATTATGCCTAGGTCACCGAGAAGAGATCTGATGAAATGAGACTCAAATTGGTCACACTACTATCGGTCACCGTTTGCATGGATCACTTGAGGAGTCCCGATCATTTTGATCCACACCTGTGGTCTCAGATCATGCTTCAGCCCGAGCCCGCTTCTGTTTGCGCCAGTCTGTGATAGCGCCGACCTGAAAACTATGTCCTACCCACGTTATTCTAGATGATAATCATCAACTTCAATTACAGACGATCTTATTTCAATTATTGCCACAAAGAAATACGCAGGATCCGAGCGAACACAGCGAGAAGACCAAAGAACCGTGCATTTGGCGATAACTGCCATGAAAGATCATAAGTCATGTAAACCTCAGGAACAATAGATATCCTCGAATTCAGTTGCTATTATATGCTCGGAGATCTGTTTCCTCGGACGCAGCATACAACGGGACACGCCAGCCCTTGAAATTATCATCACCATCATCATCGTTTAGCGTTAAACAGCAAAGCAAGCCTCACTGACCGCTGCCTCTCCCCAGAGTTACACGTTTATATAAAAAGAGTGAATATTCAATGGGAACAGGGAGTGGACCTACACAGGCGGGAAAAGATAAGACGCTGCTGCAGCCAACACACGGAACGCAGTCTAACTGTACAAACGCACGTGTTTTCAATCATTCTCATTCGATAACAAATGACAACACGATTGCTACTGTTCACTGTTTACTGCCATATCCTTCAGTGTCTCCAGCCAGCTAGTTGACGGGTCCCTCGGACCCCAACCACGAAGACGTGAGACACCTACGTTACCTAACTTCGCTGTACATTTTCTCATCCCACGTTGCCACGTCATCTGTTGGCCTCCACACGGCTTCTTCCATTCCTTAGGAAGAACACAAAATAGGGCACGATATGGTAGACGAGTGTTCCTCATACGCAACACGTGACCCAACCAGCGTAGTCTACTCAGTTTCATTTGCTGAGATAAGGTATTCTTAGAATTGACACCTAATACTAGAACTGTCGCCTCTATGTCACTCACCCTGTCACTCCATCCAATCCTAGCCATACTACGTAAACATCGGTTGTCGAAAACCTCCAACCGACAAACATCTACATGCATACTTCAGCAACGCATCCAATGTGCTCAAGGACGTTATCTTCTACCGGTTATCTAATGTCTGGAATCACGCCGGCTTCTGACGTTGCCAAAGTTGTATTGACCAAATTTTTATACTTCAGCAAATATAAGAACAGGCAAATGTCTAGTAGACCCGGTGTTCGAATCACCTGATCATGCGGTTCTGTGGCACTGCCTCTCAGTTAGGGGTGTGCCGGGAAAATTTATTTCGCTTATCTAATTTGCATTCCGGTAGCCGAAGAGGAATTCATGCTCATAGCGAACTTTCACTCAAGTCTACCAAAAGAAGCGGTGCTTTTCAGGGTTGCCCCAATAACTGAGGTGGTAATTACAGTAGCTCTATTCTCCTGTAAGGATAGTGACACTGAAAGCGGCAGACAGTTACTTGTCTAACTTAGAATGTGTGGACGGCGTTATGCTATTGAGTGAAAACCAAAGTAGACTGCAGGTTTTGCTCGACCATCTGAATGACAGCGTACGTAGGTTTGGAGTGAGTTTTACACCTCAAAACTTGAAATGCTGTTGAGATACTGGATTGGCTGGAAGCCGAATCTTGTTCTTGTATGGGGAACTGGCTGAAGTATATAGATTTCGTTACTTGGGTGGACATACACGGGATGACCTATCTACGTGTATACATGAGGTTTAATTAGCGCATGACATCCGGTTCTCGACCAAATGTAGTGTACACAACAGCATCAACCATCGCATCACTATACTGCTTCAAAACACGGCCGTTGAGGAGAGAAGCTACGCAAACAATGGAATACGATAAGAGAACTCTCATCATTTGAGGGGTCAGGATAGAGTACTGAATCTTGTTATCTAATCTTTAGAAGAGTCACTGAATCAGAATAAGTCAAGGGGGTTGGGACGTGCTTTGCGGAAGCTCACAGAATGACTGCTTTGTTATGCGTTGTTCTCCGAAGTAGGTAGTGATTCGAAGATGAGTCACAGTGGCCAATCGATGGCATGACCGAAAAGTGGACTGCCTCGTGAAGATGTAGTTAGGATACCAGATTGGGATCCACGAAACCGTCCACAAACGATGGTCATAGATGATGGGTGGCATGGCCTAAGGTCGCAGACAATGACGTACTTGCAGTTGAAATGCTTCGTCTTCTGCGAAACTAGTCAACTTTTTATTCCGCAATCGGTCTTTCATTATTTCTCATTTTTTTCTCTCCTGAGCAGATCGTGTTCTGAGGTGGTAACCAAACCAAAATATGCTAGTGCTCTGTTGGTTGCACATGTATATCCACATATTTGTAGACAGGTACACATAAGTACATACACGAATTCATATATAAACATATGGGCGTTCTGTTGTCGTTTCAACTTTTGCGACGTATGTCACATAGCGTTGTTAAGTCATAAACCTCGCAGAAGTTCCGAAACATTTTCACAACATAAGCAGTGCCTTTGCAACTATCTAGAATAATTATTTCACTATTCATGGGTCTAGTCGTCCGAAATTGTATTTCACATGTGACAATGCCTACGCGTAAACATTAAATGAATGGTTACAAGACTTACGCGATGGCGTTCAATTTGTGACATTCCCGAATGACTGGAAGTCCCGCTGCAATCTTAACCCCATCGTTAATATTGAATGCCAAGGAAGAAAGTTTCTGAGTTTGTACCATTAACGGGCTGTCAATCGTAAATAAAACTGAATACCGACCTACGCCGATATATCCACTGAGCTGTGGTCATTAGTATATAGTTGGTAAATATGTACAGCAGACAGATAAGACAGTGAAAATATGAGAACACCGTATTGTGCGAATGACAAGGGTAGGAAAACCAGCATTAAATAAGCTGGAATCGCTTGAATGACCAAATGAATAATATCACTGAAAAATAAAATGAACGGAAAAACACTCACTGGCCATAGCCCATATAGAGCACTACTATTCCGACAACAACCTCAAAGAAGTGTCGCTGTTTACTTCGGGAAAACCCAGGAGGGATATAAGTCCGCAGAATACAACCACAGAATATTGCAACAAATTGACATATCAGAAAGTAAACCTGTCTTGATTAGAAACAAGCACCGTCTACCTGATTATTATCTATGCCAATTAATTTCGCTATTGCCTCAACGAGTGCCATGAAAAGAAAAAAACGGACGGAAGAGCTCACAACGCGTCCGGAATTATGCCCTCGCGACGAGAGGGCGATCTATCGGTGACCTTCAGGTCAAAGGCGCGACGGAACTCAAGGTCATTCCTTTTCCAGTTCTAAGTCCAATTAGATTGCAGAACCATACGGCGCTTTTGCACCGAGAACTACTTAGACCAGGCGATGCTCCGACAACCGGAGTTTGTAATCTTTTTTCAGTTCCTAAGGTGGAAGTACGAATGTTGTGTCTCCGATTGTCATTCATATCACCTCCAAGAGGGAGGGAATTAATGTAATGATTTCCTGTCTGCGATCTCCTCAGCCCTGCAATTCACATACACCATTCTTTCTCAACATATATCCCTAAATTGTCAAGTAGCCTTTTGAATATGCGCACCGGTCCCACCTCGACCACTCCCTCAGGTAGTTTGTTCCAGCCACTCACCACTCGTATGTCAAAGGATCTGCTTCTCAATCCGCTAGTTACATGCGCTCTCACAATACTTTTTTCCTTCCTTCTTGGTATTTCGCTCCCCCTTATAGGCAGTAGAGCTCCGCTGTGATCCAGCATTTCCCAAAGCTTCCTAACGATCTTAAAGACCTGTATTAAGTCACCTTTTCCCCTACGCCTTTCCAGAGATTATACACCAAGTGCCTTCAGCCTCTGCTGATATGATATGTACCTCGAATGTCCAACTCACGTGTAAAACACGCTGAATTTATTCCATCATTTTTCTGTCCTTTACTGAATACGGTCTGCATGGCTGGACACGGTATTCCAAGAACGGTCTGACAAATGTCTTAGGCTGCGAAAGGGGAACGTTAAGCCTCCTATATTCTATAGTCCTTTCGGATTGGCGTAAGACACAGCATGCCTTATCGGCCACTTTCTGACACTGCACACTTGGTTTGAAATTCGCACTCACTAGTTACCCGAGGTCCCCTGCTTGTTGCGCTTTTTCCATCGCGACCTGCTGCTCAGGTGGACCTGTTGGAGCTGTGGATTTGCTCCCCATTCGATGAGCCGCTGGCACTTGCCCAAGTTCAACGGAAGATTCCATCTTACTGACCACTGGTAAACTTTATCCAGACCCCTCTAAACATAGTCTTATTGCTGGCTGTCCCCAATAGTTTGATGTCATCAGCAAAACCGAGACATGGAGCCTCGAAACCGTTGGCTGTGTCTACTTAACCTACAATGGTACTGCTGCAGCACTAGGCGATTGCTTCGCTTTTTATTCTTTTTAGCATGACAACATTTCACATGTTTACCGCCGTCAGACTTCTCGGTAGTTCGAATGTTTCGAATAAAATGCCCCTGAGTGTATTCTTTTTCATTTAATACAGGTTCGGGTCCTTCAGTCTTCTGAGGTGCGCCCTCCCTCTCTGTGCATCAGGCATTCTAACGGCTAGCCACTGAAAACTCTCCAGGCAAGCCAAACATTTTGGGGTTGTTGCCCGTTCCATTACACGGTACCCTAAATGTGGCCTGACTGTCGCCCTTAACGGAGGGGCTAATAAATCCGGTTGTTATGTTTCCAAGTTTGGTTGGTCTATGCACACACTAAAGCACAAGACACAATTAATCGCGACGCACGATATCACAGGAGCACACAGCCTGTGGTCTAGCTGGACACGAAAACACACACAGAGGTTGGGGACACAAAAGTTCGGACTCAAGACTCAGTGCCCGTAGTCGCACGACGAATGAGACAGATCTGCTGCTCCCTTGAATGAGCAGCCACACGGAACAGTAAGCGGCGCGAAATACGAACAGCTAGCCCATCCCGATAGCGGAAGAGAGAAGACGAACACAGAGTACTGTCGCGCGTTTATTGGTGACCCACCAACACAAGTCAGAATTCAAGTGAGCTCTATCGTTTATATAGTTTTGTTGGGTGGCCTTGATCGATGTGTGGACTAGCCAATCACAGAACGGGCTTTTATGAATCTTTTCGCGGACATATAAAAATATTCAACCGCGCAATATTTAAAATAACGTCAATTGCGAAATATTGAGAAAAGGACAGATTCTTTTTAGAAAATTTTTAGTAGGAATGAAATCTGCGGTTCCGAAAACCTCGGATTGGTCATCGAACATAACAGGTTTCCCGCGGGACACTGCAGGCCGTAGTCTGACGATTTTCACCCTCTCTTTGTAAGCAGCAACCTAACGTCTTCAGCCCACTTGCAGTCTACATTCATGACTATCCCCAGGTCCCTAGTTCGATGCGGCACACCAATTGAAAATCCACCGTTACCGCCCACTACAACCAGCCCTTCCGTGGCACTGGTTCGCGAGTGACTTATTTTTTAGCAGCATATTCCACTCACCAGCTCGGTCAAGTACATTTTTGTCCCATGCCAACCTCTTACGGCCATTTGTTTCCACATCCTTTGGGCCGTTCGCAAGGATGAATTGATGCTTCCAAATGAAACGCAAGGTCGTCTATGTAGAGAAGGAATAGTAGCACTCAGGACGCTGATCGTTGTGCTACCAAGCTTGATGCTCAGGGCAGCCCATGACTTTCGTCTCTCACAAGGCATAGAAGGAACTACCAGTCAGGAAGTCCGAAACCCAGTTTAATGTCGAGCCTCGGATTCCGAAAGACTGGATCTTATGCATTAGCAGTCGATGTTTCACCAAATCATGCGCCTTGTTGGAATCTAAGTAGCATGCCTCCACAATTTGCCTCTTGTCGAGTTTCATTTTGACTATAGTTAACAATCCTGGGAAGATTGAAATACGCGGCCTCACACTGGCTGGTAAGTGCCGCGCCTCAAACAAAACGGGATAGTTCGTCTGGCCCTTACTGATGTAGCCAACGCGTGTGAGCAGGGTTGCGTCTAACCCCGCATGAACACATCGATTTCGTGTCCCTCCAGATGCGTCTTCAATTAGTACTACCATCCAATCCCCTGCCTCTGAAATTCGTGATGCTTACAACCCTGCGCCGGCGTGTTGAGGTACCGGATTTGTCCACGGTAAATAGCAACTTTTCCGGGGACTCTCAAACCTCCGCGGAATCCTGCCGGTCCGCCCGGGACGAAGCAATAAAGGCCACGCGTGCCATTTTACACAGTCCCAATTCTAGCTAAACTCCGGTCCCTGACCTCACTGTTTGCGAGCAACACCAATATCGGTTCAGCTGCCCGCTGATTTTCATGATTTTTTATGACTTCTAGGTGCCTGCTGTAAGCACCCTTCATTAGTCAGCGTCCTGATTCTGACCAAATGTCGTCCGATTTTCCCTTAATGTCCTCGATTCCAAGTCCCCAGTACATACAGATCCCCTAAAGGCCATTTACTCAGGATTTACGACTAGCGTGTTTTTACACCCGCGGTACCTGGTCTGTGAACCCCTCTCGCTTCCTAAAATTGGCTTTCCCTTTTCCTAGTTTCCCCTTCTGGGACCATCAGTTTAGCCCTACTCTCAGCTGCAACGGCTGTAGATTTTAGTTTCCTTCATTTTGTCGTCAACCTTAACTAGCAGGCTCTCCCATAATATTTTTACTTTTGGGGGCCGATGGCGTTGGTCCTACTTCATTCTTTATTATAACTTTCTCAACGTTCCCTAAGGGCTTTTGAACCACATCCAAACATGTGTATTTTCCTTCCATTTGTCCTGAACCTTGGTGGCTTTATTATGCTGGTACGGAGGTCCGTCTAAAAAGGATCAATTCGTATGCTTGCCTGTGGGCTACACTGCGCTTATGACAGATCCACTGGGTACATGTGCATTGCTGGTGAACGACGAAATGCTTCGTTGATGTACCAGAATATTTCATATGGGGCCAACGCTTGCATGCAGCATAAACGATGCCGTTGACCAAGCGCTTCATGCTGGTCTCCACCAGACACCCGAGGCAAGACCAAATTTTTTGCGGATGCTGATATTTACAAACTGTAAAAGCATACGCTGAGAAAAATACACACAATAGTCCCGACAGAAGCAACTGAATCTGAGAAATCTTTATATTATCACTGTTTCTTGGGACAATTCGAGTAAACAATAATCCTAATTTACATAGAAATCACCAGTTAACCGGATGACAAAGAGTGCAAAGAGAACTAAGTCAATGTCAAGCGTAATGCTCAGGACAGAAATCTACACAAAGGTTGAACAAATGTTCAGATGGCCGTATGATCGCTGTGTTCGTTGGACTTCCTACGTTTTTTATTATTTGAATTTTTTGGTTTCTGAAATTCAGAGATTATGGATCAGTCACAAGCACATACTTATATTTACAGTTGCCTACTGCATGGTGACATATAGGACGGAAGAGGGGAAGAGTTTCTTAGGCGGTATTTATTTTCCCTGATCGGTAAAGACCGTGCTCCGACGTAGATCTAGGGCGTGTTATGGAGCTTTCACTGGCATGCAGCAAGCAACGCTCTGACTCGATCAGTTACGCAGCGGCAAGGCACAGCTCGCAAACTTTTGTCTCAGTTGAAGTCTGCAGTGGCTCTCTTGTAGCTGCAGGCTATGCCACTTGCGGAAACAATGGCAAAGAGATCACTATCCTCCACGACTTTTAGCCGCTCACTGTCCTAAAGGTTTATACTGATTCCCCTCTGCTTCGCCTGCATTCTTTTAAGTGGAGGCCCGAATCATGACTTCCTGCATGATTGTTTTCCTGCCTAACAGCCACCGTAAATTCGCTAGGGCTAAATCCTTCTTAAAAACCCATAGCTCTGGGGAAGTTTGAGGCCCAGGATTGAAAACAACACCAGGGTTGAGGATGCACTGGCATTTTCTGCAAAGGCAGCAGCGCCAGTCGCTTGCGTGGCTTTGGCGTGCAACGTCGGATCATTACCAGTCGGGCCCTGCCGGTCTCCATCTGGAATTAACTAGACAACTTGGAGTCGCCTTACGATAACCCCTAATTTCCTGGCTTCTGGCACGCAATGCGATGGTTCGCTGCTGACTTTGTTTACGTTTGTGGTCATTGGCTGCCAACTGTAACAATTTAACGGTTGGTTCTCTCAAGCCAATCGTTTTTCGACTAATTCTGAATGATGCGTTATGTCGTGAAGGGTATAATGTTAGTAACAGTGTTGCTGATAGATGCAATTCGCCAAAGTTTTGACTACCGTGGGATTCGATTGTAAAACTTAACTTGAGAAAGACTACTCATGGTAATCGAAAACTTGGCACATTACATCTACCAACAACGCTGTTATTAACATCATATCATCCACAATTAAAACCCAGTTGGTGGCGCATCGATTTTTCGACACATTTCTTGTATTATTTGGTCTTGATGCGTTATATCCTTTCCTGCTCTGTTGACACCGTATGCAAAAATGAAGCAGTTGCGGCCAGTTCCAATCCCCGGTCATCTATAAGTAGATGAAAAACTGTACTCACACTGCCTGGCCCACCGAGTTACGCCGGAAGCTGACCGTTTATAAACCGGCAGAAAGTTAACTACTTACTCGAAGGTAATAATAAAGTCTCATTAACGAACCTCGACCCCTTTGCATTCATCTATTCTTCGGGTGGTTTCATCCAGAAACATTGAGTGATTATTTAGGCAAGAACTATTATTGACTTTGCCGTGCTTCGCCGAATTTGAGAGCCTGCTGCAAGTATGTCTTGAGCAAAATTGGTCCCTTATTATTCATTACAAACATTTACGTGATAATGACGCCATATGTATCAAACTATAGGTGGCAACAATTTGCTTACAACCCAACTTCTGTAGCGCCAAATCGGTGGCCATTCTTTGGTTCACCGGGGTTCTCCTGGAGTAACAGATACTCCTTCGGACTCAGTTACAGGCTTCCGTGAAACATTTGCAATAGATTGGACAACTGCCTGGTGAATGCCGTCTGGCCCTGACGATTTACACTTGTTTACAGCTATTTGCAATGAACCTGTTTAGTTCGGGTAATTTTCCGGTGCACTGGAGGGATCTGGGAAGACCGGGCCGCGCCGGGTGGTGCAAGCCCCCAAGATATGAGAGAAAATCTTTGACTTTCTTTTCGGTAGGAAAGAAATAACTACCATCCGCCTTTAGTAATCCTATCTATTCAGGTGTGGCCTTCTGGGATTGCTTAGTTGAATAATCCCTTGAGCCGTACCCAGCATCCCGGGTCAATTTGTTCTCACCAATCGTGGCATCCCGTCGAAACGCTTGGACCATGTTTCTCACCTTGGCATACTTGGCTTATGCGCCATGGGGATTAAGTTCGTTTTCACCATCCTAAAACCTGTGTCAAGATTTATTGGCTCTTCTTATCTTAGGCTTGCTACATGGCGGACAACTCTCACTGTTCGTGGTGCAAGAGGATGAAGGTCCCTAGTTAGCTACCATAATCCGTTGTGAATTACAGACCACCTGCCGTCGACTGATGGATCTGGGCTCTCTAGGGTCCTGCATATGCTCCCTGTTACTTTCTCAAATCCATTCCTCGACTGGAGTTAAATATCGGACAAGTTTGAGATTAGGCACTGCATGTCATGCAACCAACGTTACTTGCAAAGCACGGTGATCATTTTTGCCCAAGATGTTCTTCCGTTACTTTGGAACCGATACCGTTACTTTACCCAATTATCACTGGAAGGTTGTTGTCCATCTCTAAGTCTGCCTGCCTGTTTAGCATGCTGAATCAGACCGTGACTATAGAGCCATGCCAAGACTTCCTCACTAGTGGTATTTCGAGGTGCACTTTGTCAATCCAGGCATTTTCTAAGAAGTTCAAATTTCCCATGTTGCTTATTCATCCCCTTGCAGATACCGATTCCCCTGTATTTCATATAAACAAAGACCGTAGAGATCCCGGTTATCCTCAGAATTTTGGCCATCTTCTTCCCCAGAAGCAGCAGAATGAGTGCAAACATCCCTATATCGAGTATTTGCTATTTGTGTGGCTTATAATTCTTCTTTGATGAAGCAAAACAATTTTGGCGGTTCCATTGCCCCAATTTTCCCATTGAATACTATTCTCTACTTCTTTTGTACAACTGCTCGACCCATAGGCGTACTTATTCAAGTTAGTTTGTACACTGTCAAGAGAAAAATGCCCTCCCATTAACTTCAAATATAATAATAATATAATAATATTTCTCGATTTGCGAGAGGCATGCGCATGGCAAGATCAAATTTTTACAAGGATGATGCACAGGATGTAGATGATAGTAGTGGAATGGGATAAGATGTTGGGAGCAATAATGAGTTTTTTAGAGGCTCACTGGA
>LUCM01006123.1:0-25731 GCA_008360955.1 Fasciolopsis buskii
GCACGCAAACCCCAAGCCCCATAATCATGCAACAGAAATGAGCGCATTGCAGCACATCACAAGAGTTTTCAACTTCAGTGGAATATCGGGCAGGCGCACAAGTACTTTGATACAGCATACGACGAATCGGTCGTGGATATGTGCATGCTCATCTCTACTACCATGCTACCAGCCTTAGTCGAGAAGCTGAAGCTACTCGAGTAATAAGTTCAGCAATACTGTCGTTCGGTCTTGTAGCACCCTACACACTGAGGGTGAAACGCACACGCCGAATAGAGCCACAGTCCTTGCGAATCCATCTAATGCAAGTCGCAAATGTTCCGCAGATTTAAATGAGCACATAAGATAGTCTGTGACTGGGGTCAAACAGCTTCTCCCTGTTTAACAGTTTGACGCCAAAATCCTCGAAAGCATGCGCCATTACCTACTCGATGACGACGTTAGACAAGAATGGATAGACGGGACACCCTAGTCAAACACCGCTCGCCGTTTTGAATGAACTTGATAGGTCTTCTTATGTCCTTAATCTAACGTACTTTTGTGAGGATGATGTTCGTAGAAGAATCATTAACTTATTATATCTCCAATTAACAGCACTGAACAATGCTGCTTAATCGATTAGGTTAAACACGTATCCTACGTCGATGAAAACCACAACTGCATATCGGCGGCGTGTACCACGTTTCGATTAACTGGTGACGGGAAAAAGTTTGGTCGATTCCGTCTTGACCTCGGCGAAATCCTGCTTGCTGTTCGCGGGCGTTACTTTTTTGGGGGTGCAAAATTATCGAATCTAAAACCTTAATGACTGTCGGAATTAAACTGATTCCACGATGATCATCGGCCACTATATGGCACCTTGAAAATGCATACAATCAGTGGCTCCCCCCATGACAGCGGAGTATACTCCTCGTACCAAATGTCAAGAGGCGAGAATAAGGTATGTTTTATCAATGCCACTCCTACCAGTTTGAAAAGAACTGGAGGAAGTTGAAACCAGTCGAATTCCCCCACTCCAGCAGCCGAATGTTCGAGTCCAGCCAGTATCGTTGGTATGTCAAGTGATGCCCCCAGGGAAGCATACCTGTTGACGTTTCGGCTAGATTTGCGAAGACCCGTGTTGTTTGAACACCGTTGTAATCATAGTGTTGGTAGCATGCTGTAAAATGTAATCCGTAACTCAGAGGTTAGAAGTGGGGTGGCCAGATCATTAGGAGCACTGGGTGCACGACTTATTCAAGTTTCTCATCAACAAAGACAATGGGTTACTACGATGAGCAAACAAAACAGTGAGAAGTGAATCACTGAGTACCGGGAACTCTTCAGTTAGGAAGACTCACTGTTTTGCTGCGTGTTGATGTACAGCTTTAGTGAAGAAACAAGAATTGGTGTTAGCCGTCGTAGCTGTTCGATCCCCCTTCGTAAGAGAGCAGCGTGAGATTGTATTGTCAATTCTTCCTGTCTGTTGTCAACTTCCTTAATCATATGAGTCATGCATGGTGTGAGACGCTATAGCAGAAATAAGTTAACTTGTCGAGTTTACCTTCACAAAGTCGGCGAGCCCTGCGAATGAATCTACATTATCTGTAGTTGCTAGGACTTCCAGCACTTTTCGACAGTAGACGATGATCTTCCGCACCTCAGACATATCGAATGTCAAAAGTACCGAGGAAGTGCCTTGAAGTATTCCTAAAATCCAAACAAAACTAGTATTAACATGAAACGAACCTCTCGAACCCTCAATCAAATACTTCCTAGCCTCTGGCGATGCAGAATTCTTTTGCAACAACACAACGGCTTCTTGCAGATAGACTGAAGCATCTTCTACTCGCTTGAGTGATGGTGGCATATCACGCCGCAAAATATCATCATCACTAGCGTCGATTGTATCATATCCGACCTGAATTTATGAATAACAACCCATATTCTACCTTTATGAGGTTGTCCACAGCTTGCTTTACGACACTAACACGGAATTCCAGGTCGGGGATTTCGGTACCCACTCCGGCATCCTCAAACAGTAGGATTAATTTTGAAACCTACACGTTATGGAATTTCCTTGTTTCAGAAATATTTACCTGTTGTGCCACAGGACTTAAAATGCGCTCTATGGACTTCGTGTGAAACGATGACATTTAGTCGATGGTAGTGTAGTGTCCTGGGACTGCTCCTCCAGGAAAGTGCAAATGGTCGGATCTACAAGATAGAAAAGAGGAGATCTCGTGAGCCAGAGCCCAGTAAGTGGGAAGGTTGATATGGAAAAACTTACCAAATTGTTACACAAGGCATCGTACTACACTACTTTCCCCTCAAGAAAGAACACTGTACTGAGTGCTGCGTAAAGCCACAGCGTGCTCAAGGTGCGCTGAGTTCGTGTGGCAGGGACGCCAAAATGTAGTGTACCGGGACAGTGTTCCTTCAGGAGGATGCAAATACTGTTTTTAAAGGTAGAAAAGAGGAGAACCCGCTAGCCGAAGCTCAGTAAGTGAGAATCTCGACACGACAACCTACCAAGTGGTGATACAATAGCCCGCACTGCAGTGGCGTCCAAAACATACACCGCGCGAGAAACGCTCATTCCAGTTCAACTCAGTCCAGTTTAGTTTCAGTTCCAGTTTCAGTATGATTACAGGACTATACGGTGAGGCGCCTTATCGCCCAGGTTCTTGCATCGAGATCTTCTTGGATCTGAGGATGCTTCGACAAGTGAAGGGTGAAAGCTCCGCTCACTTACTATGGTAGGTCTGCGAATCTTGTATGTGAATTCAAATGGCAGTCATATCAGCTTTGAAAGAGGAAATTGATGACGTGTTCTCCTCGACAATCCTGTTCATCTCTGCAACTCACATACTTCCATCCCCAAACACAGACAACCATGCGCTGTCTGGCCTTTCTTGGAATCCACACGCTGATCCCACCTCGACCACCTCCTCTGGTAGCTTCATCCAACCACTCATCACCAGTATCACAAATAATCTACCTCTCAACGCTATAGTTACACACACTCTCTCTCACACACACACAATCGTGTTCACATTTCCTCTTAGTGTTTCATTCCCTCTTATTTGGAATCGGGCCGCACGGTGAATCCGTACCTCGGCCAGTCCCTTAAAGCTCTTGAAGACCTGTATTTGGTCGCCTATGCCCACGTCTTTCTAGGGAGTACAGGTCAAGTACCTGTAGGCTGTGCCCATATCCCATACGCCCCAGCCGTCCAACCCAGTGTCTGGGAACAAGCTAAACCTGTTCAGTATATTCTTTACCCTTTCTGTTTGTCCCATGGCGACGTGAAGCCCGAGTGGGCCCATGTGGTCAGTGGAGTTAGCTTTTCACATGAGTCGCTAACATTTGCCCAAATTCAAAGTAAGATTCCACCCTGCCGACCACGGTTAAACTTTACCTGCATTCTTACGGATAGTTCCACTGTTTGCTGTTCTAAATGATTTGATGATATCTGCAAATATAAACCACAGATTTTCCAATCCACTGATTATTTCGTTGACATTGATCAGGAAGAGCAGTGGTTCTAAGACTGAGCATTAAGGCACCCATTTGTGATAGACGCCCCTCGAATCTCACCCTGAAAGGTCTACCCGTCTGACCCTGTGCTATCCAGTTTTTCACGTTAGCCTCACTCCCGTAAATGCTACGCTTTCTCTTCAAGAAGCCAGCAGCTGTCAGATTCAAAGACCTTCTGAAAGTACCCCTGCCCATCCTACATTTTACTTCATTGAGGAAGCTAATCAGGTTGACCCGATATGAACGTCTTTGTCAAAACCAAGATGCCCCACCACCATTTGCTTTTTTGCCTCCAGGTGAGTCACCATCCTGTCGCACACTGCCCCTTCAAGGGTTTTCAGCACAATGGACGTTAGGCTCACCGGTCTATAGCTGCCACATTTGTCTCTGTCCCCGCCTTTGTGCATCGCTTTTGCAGTCAGAGTCAACCAGTCCACGGGAAGCCGCCCTTATTTCATCGATGAAGTAAAGAACTGGGTGCAAGATTTCACCAGGGCCTACGTCAGCGGCCTTAACATCGCTGGGTGGGCCCCGTCAATCCCTGCCGCTTTCAACGCATTCATTTTTTCAGGTTTCCCCAACCCCTTTCTCCGTGAACACCTCATCCGAGATCCTCATAGCAAGGTTGGTTTGCCACGTTTGTCCCTGTTCTCCCTGATCCCACATCCATACCATTTAAAAAAATTCCAGCTGACAGTTGACTTTCCCCCGGCTGCTTGTCTTTGCAATTCCTTGGTGGTTTTTCACTCCACCCACGGTCTTCCATGAGGCTGCCATGGATTGCACACAATTATAACGGGTTTTTGGGTTGATTTTGCAGGCCTCAACGATTGGCTCCTTGTAGGTAGTTCGGCATTGTCACTAAATGCGTGACATCCTCTTTCTCTCCATTATGTGTCTCGAGTGAGCTCGGCAGCCCAGTATCCCCTTAAATCTCACGGGGGCCCTTTGTCTTTGCCCTCTGGCTCTCGTGGTTCTGCTCCTCCACCATGCTGGTAGCCCATTTAGTTTGGTTCTGCGACGTGGTGAAACCAAGTCTGATATTGCCAACAAGTCGCTCGTAATTGACCCAAACTGACACTTCACAGAGACCCGTGTTATCCCCCGGCCTTTGAAGACAAGTACATTTTCCACGATTTCCGTTCTGTCCAGGGCTTCACTGTAAAACTCTGGCCAGTTTTACTCTTCCAGCCGGTTTACCCGTCGGTTACAAGCAGCCTTATATCAAATGAACTGAAAATAAGGTGTCGAACTCCTCTATAACTACCACTTAGCTCCACTTTAGAAGAACGTTTGTTCGGGGATGAGAAAATATTTGCCCATGACCTTTTCATGTGCTGGTTTAGGATTCTTCGATATCCCCAATTTAACTACTTTCATGCTCCGATCCTTAATCTTCCTCTCAGTGAGCCAAGTTATCATTCCACTCCGCGATTTGACGCAGACTAGACAGGGCATCTAGAGTTCCTCAATTTTCGCGCAGCATTTGCCACCCACCTCTGCGAGCGTTATCTTCGAGTTTTTCTCAGCCTTCCGGCGATCTTGCTTCGATGCAAATGGGTGGCAGAAAAATAGCTGCTCATTTCTCTCCATGACGAGAACGCGATTGCTTCATGGGCGTGCCTAACCGGCTTGCAGTTTTAAGTAAATGCAGGCACCCATTGAATTCAGGTGTACTAGTTTACTTTTTTTCCACCTGCGATCTCATTCCACTTACAATCTCATTCCACCTTAATTATGTTGGCTGCGTTCTAACGGCATTCTATACAACGTATGCCAGTAATCTGCCATCCATTTACAAAGACGTGCTCTCTAGAAGTCAGCCGAGGTCCCTGATTGATCAGTTCTATCCCGTTCCCCCTGATTCACCGCAGGAACGGGTATGGGAGCAAATTCCACATAGACCATTAACTATGTTGAACTTCTCAATTAGGTCTCTGTCTTCGACCTGCAATTGCGCTCGTGGCTAGCCGTTTCATTTCCCAAAAGAATCTTCCTTTTCCGCTGAATGGGCACCAACCCCGGACACGTTAGTGTAAGTGCAGCCAAACGAAGGCATTATGGAGGGATCGAAGATCGGCGCATTTATGCAAGACGCCGCCGATCTCATCATAAGGGGCTCTCCTTTGGCCTTATTCGCACCAACAGAACACTAGCCAGCCAGCAAAAATCTGACGCAACTCGGTTCTCAAGTCCCCCCAGTCTGCCTAGTGCATCTATATTGTGCAATTTTGTAATCCTCTGCTATCCTTGAAAGCCGCTGGTTTTTCCTTATTGAATGTTATATACCATTTTTCGTCTGGTTTAATATTGGAAAGATTTCAACGTCTAGAACGTATCATCTAGAAGACCCAACCACCTTCAAGTCATCCGCAAAAAGAAAGCTAAGGGACTGCAGTGCCGCGGGTAGGCCACCCACAGCCACCAAAAGCAGCAGTGGTCCGGATGTTGGACACTAAGGAACTTCAACGGTGACCACGCTTATGCCAAAACTAGCTCCACTGACCAAGATTTAGGACTCCTGGCCTTTTTAAGTTCACCTTCCCCTTCAGTGGCCTAACCTTATGCCAAAGACTTACATCTTCAACGGCAAGAGACGATGAGTTACCTAGTCAGAAGCATCACCGAATTCCAGATAACGATTCCACCGCATATCTTTCTCCGGCCTACGATCAACTTCGTCTGAGAAGCAAAAGAGGTTTAGAAGGCAAGATTTGGACTGCAAAAACGATGTTGTTCGTGGTAAAGTGCAGAATGCTGCGTCAGTTGCAGGCGCGTGTCTCATGGCAACATCTGCTAGCACTTCTCAGGGAAGGCTTGTCAGGCTCACTGGCCTGTGACTTTCTGTTTTCGAGCGTGAGCCACCCCTGTGGATAGCCACTACCACCGCCATCTTGTGCAAAATCGCCCTGCTGCATAGTCCTTTGTACAGCTTTCACATTGGCCCTTCCAAGAGTCCCTGTAAACGCCGGTGGGATAACATCTGGGCCGGTTGAATTAATGGCGCTAATATTCCTCGACTTTGAGCGAACCGTGCCATCCATTATCCTTAGAGAGCCTCTGTGTTTGGAAAAGTGAACAGTCTAACGCTCTATCAAAGTCTGCTTCCTTCGCATGTACAGTGCTTAAGCAGTCACCCAGTACTTTGCCTTCTTGTTTTTCACTGCAACCGGATTTCCATCCATCGTTGTTGGGCTGCCACGGTCGTTACTGATCATTTTGATCGGGCGTGACCATAGTATTTCTCAGTCTGTTCCTTGTGGCAATTAGTTAAGTCTGACTGGTAATAGTACTTGGCGTTTTGCACGTGTTTTAAACAGTTCTATGTTTGGCAAACGAAACCCACGCCGGACTACTCTCATGGGCCTTGCGCGGGAGCTAAACTTCAGTCCATAAGTATTATTACCCTGCGTTCAATTCGGTTTTACGTAAAGAGCACAAAAGTGTAGCTTCCGGCCACCAGAACTTCCATGTCGTTCTGTTGTCCGCCTCTGTTGTTATCTTCCGACATTCCACACAATCACACATGCAACGCACCAAGGGCAGTATCAGATCCCACAGATACGCCTTTCGTTCACATTTAAAACTTACTGTTCCAGCTGCGATTACGCCACCTTCCAGTAGGTACTTAAGGATACTACCTCCGTCAACATTGTTGCCGTTAAACAGATTTTCTGTCTGTCTATTCCATGGTGCAATTACCCCATTGGTGACAAACTTATCGCTCACATGAAGCCCACTGTGCTTGCTTTGCAGTCCCATGCTGTTCACTATATCTCATATAATAACTAACAGTTCCTCACGCATTATATCTGAGAGGACCCCAATATTTCAAAGATGTCAATCAGATCACGGCCCGAGCGTTGGCGTCTGAGGAAGAAAATGCCTTTTTTGTGAAGACTGTCATCCTAACTTATATGTCATCAGCCAACCATCGTTTTTTAGCCAGCTTGCTTATGTTTCCTACGCAAGTTTTGTCACTTTTCGGATATACCGCCCAGGCTTGGATATATAATCTATATTTCTGGAAATCCGAAAGGCATTTACAAGGAGAGATCAAAATTGCACAAAGATGGCCCAATGGACACACGGAAAACAGGAAATAACAGATATGATGGCGCTGTGTGTCTGTGCTCTCATGAAAATAACACGCAATGTCATAGGCTAAACACTAGTTTTCGAGCTTTTAAACCAAAGCTAGATAATCCTTCGCCAGGCGATGTGCGATGTGCGTCATTGCAATGATCTAGTACAGAGACTCAAGCAGTTTGGGTTGCCTGCAGGGTATCGTTGACCTGAGCCTAAAAAGCTCCCATATGGCCTTTGCTACACGTACGCACCTTTTGGAGAGCTTAAAGTTGCTCTGTTAGTTGCACCCAGGTCCTTGGCCTTGGGAAATTCGTAATATCGCTCAGCTTGTTTCTTCTGCGCCTTCCTTCCAAACTTCGGCATCTAAGACATTCACTGGGAGGTCCCACGCACTAATGTCGTTCTCTCTGTATGCACCTGCTAATTTAAAATCAGCAACGAAGATACAGCGTCGTTTGCACATGCTTTATGCTTGGAAGTTGATGAGTATGAGGAAAATTGCGGGTCCCTCAAGCGTAATAATTGTGATATTCGTGAGGCTCTTTTGCATCCACCAATCCTATCAATAAACCTCCATTTTCCCTAAAATGAGCTGTTCATTCAAGTATTAACCCTCACTGTATTTCCTAGCGCTTTCACTTTGTATTGTAGCGCACTGCATTACTTTTAAGTGCAAAATATATCACATCACAGTCAAATAGTGTGGATGAAAAATACAAAAAGGTTACATACATTATCATGTAAAAATGTTAAATGACTACCTCAACGAGGACAAGTCAGAATATATTTTGATAGATTGCTCAGGAATTCAGCTGAAACCCGGTCACGGTTCGTCAAAATTCGTGCTAAGTATGGGAGAGTGGAGTTCCTATAGATATTGATTCTGGAGAATATGAAACGAAAAGTGGGTCGTTTAGAAATATGAGAGCGACATATCGAAGGATCGTTGTGCAGCGGATGTTTGATATCAGAAGGAATTTTATGAGCAAATTTCTCACATGTTGATAAGTTTTGATCACATAGATTTAGGGACAATTCACTTAGTGGTACGAAGGACACGGCTAATAATTGATAGCTCCCGGCGAGGAATTTGGAAGTCTTTTTCAAGTAAAGGTGGATATTTAACCGGAGGGCAGTACAGAAAGATTGGAAAGACACTGGTATACAAATCGGGAGATGGTGTCTTGTTTCACCTTGTAGTGCCGATGCTTCCTGATTTGAAACGACGACCGTCGGAGATTCTTTATACAGATAGAAGTATGAGAATTCCACTCCAGAATTTTATCAATAGTAACTCCTAGATATTTTACAGAATCAACTTTGGTAATAGTTTTTACGTTGACGGAGGACGTTTCGGATGGATGGGCCAACAGACGGAAAGAGAACAGATATTCTGAACATTTAGATAAGCGGAGATTTAAACCAGCCCTTGCAGACGAACCGTAGACAGAAGATAGTTTGCTGGAAAAACTTTAAAAGTCATCGTTTTTCGAAACGGCCTAAGCGAGGGCAACATCAGTGGCACACTTAAGGAGATGACAAGGTGAGCTGGTTGATGAGTTGCTGATGTAACTATTTAAATAAAGTATAATAGAATAGCACCCTGCAGCACGTCTGAGTTGTTAACCAACAAGTGGCGAAAACCAAACGGAACGTCAGGCAAATTGAATGAGACACGAAGTTGACAACAAATGGCCAAAAAATTGCTGAGAGCGAGGGAAGATTGTCTAAAACTATCTGAAGGAAACTTGTGAAGCTTCGGATATGGAACTCCAAGGATAGTGATTATGTTTAAATACGGATGGCAATAAGCTGTATCAGGAGGCGCGTCAGGTAAGAGAAATTGTGTATGAACACCCCTTAAATACACTATCCAAGAATGTCCTCTATGCTGTCATTTACGTTGTCGCATTTTTGATCTGAGTCAGCAGTACGGGTGGGGAACAGGAGGTGCGCAAACCGTTCCGGAGACAGCAGCAATATCGGTTTGCTCGATCGCCAAGATGCGAGTTGAGATATCCAGTGCGATAATCCGCGTAGTTACCGTTGACCGGGCCAGTACGCGAGCACCAGTCATAGAAGTGGGTTCCTAGCAGGAGCAATAGGATAGCATTTTTGGAATTGCCTTTACGAGGACGGGATCGTTAAAAGCGTGTCTACTCCGGGTGCGGGATCTGAAACGCAAAAGAGAAGAGTAGTCTGGCTTGGGTGCCAACTTGGGGTTATGGTGATTATTGGATCGCGACAACATACCTGCAACACAGTGCATCTGTTTCGCAAGGTGTGGCGGCTAGAATTGAGCTACGGTAGCAGTTTTATGGGTGGTTGCAGGTTTGGGGCCAAAAAGGACAACCTATTTGGCCCCCGCCGAGCCATTACAGAGGATAAGTTGACATAAGTGGCGAGGAATACTCAAGTTGAAGGTATTTTAAATCACAGTATGTGAGGACAGCATCGATTCAACAAAAGTACGCAGACATTTTCTGCCGCTTACATTGGGAGAATTTCGAGAGGTAGTTGCTCAAGCCACTGATGAAGAGGGTACATCACTACAACGGAGGTCAAAGAGTGCATTAGCGGGGACGTTTGATGAGCGTGTTGAGCGTGTTATCGGCAGCTAGGTAAAGGTATGTGGTGAGGATGATTTGTTTGCTCATGGCACTTTTCCGTTGGAGGTCACATTACGCGGCCTCTGGTTCCGAGCGGACTTTTAGTGGGGACCGTAATTTGTCGTTGGCAAATCATGCCGGTTAACGTTATCCATCTGTTTCCGCGGGGCCTAAAACGCAGATCTTTTTGACCGATCTGACTGGTGCTTGCATTGCGTCTAGACAGTCTGATATAGAGCAGGATCAGTATTCTGGAAAGCGTTCTGGCCAAGAAGTTATGGTGAGTGGCGAAGAAAATAGAAATATTTAAATAAAAGGGGCGAGAAGTGAGGGAATGAATGGGAAAGCGGAGTGGACATATCCGTAGTATTAGCATGTCTGTGAGTTAGAGACCTTTGGGCATTGCGGTGTATTAGGAGTAAATCCCCCTTAAAATGGTTCCGATTATTCCATTTCAGCGGTCACAGAAAGCCAATCTTAGGCACTGTCCATACTGCACTACTATATTAAGTTTTTGCGCCCTCAGCTGGAGTGCTGTGGAAAGCAGGGGCTAATTAGAAATAGGGAAACGGGTTAGAGCTTGAGCCTCAGGTAACCTGGTGAATGCGGTCGGCTCACGTGTTAAGATGCCAACTTGAGGCAACAGGATACAAAGGGTAGCGGGCTGAGAGAAATACAAAGGGTTACGGCGATGGGGGAAATTGAAAGGAAAGTAAAAATTAGTCCGTCGCTTGGTAAGTATCTAGAGCAGGGGAAGCAAAATGAGTGGTTCGTCGCCAGTGACTCAAAGCAGCGCGGCGAAGTATGGATGGGGGCTGTCGCTGGTACTTTTACGGATAAAAAATGGATTAGGGACTATATCGAAGGGTTTGCCGTCAGCTAGTCTTGGGCTAACCAATAGTGATAGATTATTGGCATCCTTCTGTTCCAGATGAGGCGAAAGCCAAAGGGTACTATACCGCCAGTAAACCGGCCGCCTCAGCGCCATTGTCTACTGTGGTGCCACCTGACTCGGGTATATCGGTGATCCCCAGCCTGAATATGTATATCCAAGCAAGCTGCCTAATGAAATTCATGGGATGCGACTGAATGAACCCTAGGAATTGCTTCTAGTAGTTTGCAATGTCTTGCCTACACTAGGTGTGGCAAAGGATTGGCACGGGTTCGTATTTACCCTGATACTGGTGTTTTCTTGACTACTGGTAACGATCCCATGCGTATTTTCTTGAAGACTTTCACTATGCGACTGTGGCAAGTCTGACCTGGGTTTTACGGTTTTCATAGATGATCCAGGCGAGAACAAGTGCACCGCTTCTGTTAGAGTTCCTCTGAGCACTGGCCAAAGCTGATCGTAGAACAATAAGATATGCGACGGACTGCTAGCTGGGAAGCTTTTCAGTCTCGGAAAGTCAGCGCTACTGAGGTTTTGGTGAGTGATTCCCTCCTTTCGGGCCAGTGTGACGTTGCACATTAACTGAGTGTTATGAATCCGTGGTCTCTAAGCTTCAAGGGCGCCAACACTTGAATTTGGTCTACGGCATGCAGATTTTCGGTGGATACCCTGTCAATTGCAGGAGGGCGAGCTCTACTCGGTGGAACGCCCCACATACTCAATTTAACTGTCACATAAAGGAAGCCAGACAGGTAGACTCTGAACCAGCAGAGCATAACAGGCAATGGAAGAGTACTTCGGGCGGTGTACAATCGACCATTGTGAGTGGGAATTATTGAATTGCTCTGTGTGCAAGCTTTAACGGTGCTACCATTTGGTCCTTTGCAATCTGTACACAGTTTGAGAGCAGGTAAATCAATTTCACACTGCGTGTTTTGTTATGCAGTAAAATAGATGCCCAACCCCTTCTGAGGCCGAGTGCACGGTTACATCAGTGAGGCCAGTAAACAGCGGAACCCTCCGCTTATGCACTCTCTCCAGCGCACAGCTTTCGCCGCATCAGAAATACGGTGGTTCGCCCTGGTCTCCGTGACGCCGACCACCAAGGCTTTACACTGGGGTGCTAGGATTAAGAGTTCGGGAATTTCGAGCTGTGTGCTCCGGTCGAAGCGCATAATTCAGTCACCGTGACGGCATTTTACCTGAGACGCTTGTGTGGTAAGTATGCATGATGTCCACGGCGGTCTAGCTAAAGGTCCGCGCACCTCCGAGCTACCCACTAGAGAAACGGGAATTGTGTTTCCTGCCAGGTAATTAACCTGGGATTGTCAGTCCTGTTGAGACTGGCGTCCTTAGGTATTTTTGACCCGAAACGGCAATCGCCGGTATGCTTACGCTTTCCATTTAGGCTGTGGTAGAAATGATGTTACGAGACGGAAGCCTTGTTGCCGGTGTATTCGGTGACCCAAAGCACGATAAGTCAGCAACGGATCCACAAGTAACTCTTCATAGACGGTCCGCAAAGTTGGCCTTCCATATGAAACGAGATCGGCCATTGCTCAGGTCGTGCACAGCTCAGTGTCCGAGCCTATCTGTCAACTCAGGGATATGAGTAGTCGAGTGGAGAATTGGTAAACATTTATTTGCATTCCATTCGTCATCGTCAAACGTAGTATTATGACAAGCGAGAATTTAGATCACCACTGCTTCCCTGTCACCTAGTATGTTTGTACACACTGACACCGGTCAATGGCGTATTATCAATGTTTGGAAGACACTGGGGGACGTGATCACTGGAAAACCTTCTGTCGAGAGCACTTGGGTTATTCGAGGCGGAAGAGAATGACTCAACTAAAAGCTACAAGCGGTGTACCCCAGGACCCCGTCCGGGATGGCTGATGTTTTGATATACGTCAAGATGCAAACGGTAGTAATCATATCCCCAAGGAAGCTTAGAAGCATTGTGCTGGTGGTTGGTTGCGTGGGCTTACTTCTGAACGTGCTTAAATGATCACGCCTAGCCAAAGTAGGCATGGCCAAACCAGGCCCAATATCCTGCAAGCCCGGCAAGGACAGGCAAACCAAAGCTCAGGGACCTAAATTTAGTCGGGACATCCGTCTTTCAGCACTCAGGGCACGCCTGCAGGAGGCAAGCGAAGCAAACAGAGTCATCTGCTAACTGAGAAAAACAGTTAAGTCAGGGATCTTAAGGGTTCAGGTGGATCCGTGAAAGGCCTCTGTACACCAGCACTCCTATGTGTGATCCAGGCTCACGCTCTCCAAATAATTAGGGCTCCCGAAATATTGGACGATGCATAGGATTCATTAAAGCGGTCACCGGCTTGAAGGGCTGGAACATAGCCGTAGGATTTAAGACCTGGGGTTGTTCCATCTGATGCGTAGACGGGAGTTTCGATGTGGGTGAAAGGATGGAGAAGCTAAATGTAATACGAACCGCAAACGATCAATTCCTCTAAGAAAGCTCTGCACTCCCAGATGAAACATGAAGGCCAGCAAAACTGGAGATCAGCAGGAATATTGCCAACGAATTCTTCGCTTGCGGCCTGGAAAACCAGTACAATAAGCTCCGTAAAATTTGGCATAATCCAAAGCTTTGAAGATCCCAAAGTGAGCCAAATTTAATGTGATGGCATGTTTTTCTGGACGAACCGCGAGCCCCAGAAAAGCAACCAGTTATAATCCCCTTACGGGGCCTCCGAAAACACCCCCAGGGATTCTTGACCCATTCGTGATCTATTTCCCGGAGGCTCATGGTGGATGCAAGGAATTTTGCGGAATGACCGTAAATACATAATAACATTCTGTATGCCGTCAGCATAAATTCCTTCACAAATCTATCTGACGGCAGCCTTGATAAGCATCGTGTTTTCGTTCGGCCACAAAAAGCCAAAAGACAAAACAAAACTCTCCAAAGGGCCTTGGGCTGCAGCCTGCTTGAAGCCGGATTAATATCGGCCTCGGTAGCCAGTCCTGTGCTCTGGTTTGATTCTATCTGATCCAAAAATAGACGGCGCTAGCTGCTGCCAATGCTGCAGGCAGAGGATTCCATTAGTATCACCAAAACGTGGCTACAGTGAAAGAGGCAAATATTTTAATTGCTATGACTTGGTCCTTCCTCCGTCTGGAAAAATATGGAAGTGAATGAATGGAAGGAGGGCAGTGCAGAGGGTCACTAGCTTTGAACACTGAACACTCGAGCGCTTGAGTCTATAGTCCGCCAGTTGGCTTCAAACCATATACCTTATGCATACATCAGATGCCCCATCACCAGTAAACAAGAAAGGCAATCCGTTAGGGCTTCAACAGTTACCTTGTGGGAGAAATTCCAAGCCGCCGGTTAGGACGAAATTCGATGGATTTTATTCAAGGTCTTGCAAGGATACGGGATGTGACATCGAAATCAAAGTGAGGGCACAGGAACTAAGAACCGCTTCTGACCTCGTTAGAACTCGCCGCCAAGGTGATACTCGCAGGAAAGTATTGAAAACACCGAAGGGAATGATTTGAGATTTTTCGATTCATAGAGGTTACATACTGATGAAAGAGCCCCCACCAAATGTGTTTGTCGGGAGATTTATGGGGATCATCAAGAAGATACTCTTGTGGGAAACTGTGCCCTTGTCCCATAAAGGCACCGAAGAAGAAACCTTCATTCATGGCTAATTAGGGAGGGCTCATGTAGTTGTACCCAACTTCGCTGAGAAAATAGATCCACTTTATTGTTTATCGTGCTCTGATAACATCACGGTAGTTTTTCAGCCGACCAAAGTAGGAACCGGGGGACATATGCTCACGCGGAAAATGCGAGTGCTCACGTACATTATGGCAACCAAAAAATTTCCATTGGGGTTCATTCAATGAAGTCAACTGTTTGGGAATAATTTAGCCCAATAAGTCAAGTAAACCTCTGCCTGCAGTTTACTGGCGCAAAGCCCAAAACAAGCGCGAGGTGTGGGGTACCTTTTCATCAAATTTTCTCGGAGAGGGCACATAAACGAAGGTAAAAGCAAACAACCTGGGGCAATTCTTTCGGAGCATGAACAGGGCAGATAAGGTTCAAATTGTCGATGTCTGTGGCCAACTGCAGCCTCAATGTTGGATAGACCCATGGAAGCTGCTGAAGTAATTGTGAGAATCTTCCGATACGTAAGGGTTATGGCAGCCATTCCGGGTGGTATCCATCCGGCTACTTTCAATTATTTACCATTGATGGTTCCTGAGCCCTTGACCAAACTATCTAACGCCTCCTTAGAGTCAGGGGATCAGCCGGAAAATGATTGATCTTCAGGGACAAACTTATACACGATGACGGACAAGTACCGGAAAATGTCATGCGAAAATATTATTACGGCCACAGTATTTAACGGACAGGGTAATTACGGGGACTATGGCAGACACCACAGAAAACCTGACCTAGTTTATGAGAGCCAACAAGGTGTTGTATGCAAATGGTCATGCTAGTCAAATCTCTCGTGCTACATGGAAGAGGTTACCAAAAGGTGGACGCAAGAACCAAAGTTGAACGTTTAAAGGATCCTTGATTCCGCCAGCTACGATTCATAACTTGAAAAAATGAAATCATTTATTGCCTTATAAAAGCCATGCATCAGAATAAAGAACGCCACATTGCAAGGTTATTCGGGGTGCACCAACGGGTTTCTAGGCCGCTCGGGATTGCAGATGTATCTTGGAAGCACAGCGGCTAGCTGTGGAACCAATGGACGTCCCCCTTTATGCAGACGAGCCAGGGAGGGGCGTGATAACCGAAGCCTCAGGTTTATTGATGACTTGAGGAACCTGGGCAAGTGAAACGAAAAAGCAATGAAAGGTTGTCTGAAAAGAGTGCATTAGCAAACAAATAAGCAAAAGGCGTATGGTCGGTGGGTCATGCCACATAAGTTGCATGAAAAATAGGCATTTAGGATGGGCCCAAAGAACCACAGACAAGGGACGCAGCTAATGACCCCGGAGTGACAGATCAGGTGAATTTGGCCTCAATGACAAAATGCGACGAGAGTGTCTTGGTGGCATTCACAGCCCTATTCCAAGTTCAGATTGCAGTAAGGTTTGTTTGTCCTTTGCTCAAGCTCTACATCCGAATTATAGTATTGTGTGCAGAAGAATCCACCGTACTTGGTTCCGCACTCTACGATCATGGAAGAAGAATTAAGGCAGTTTACAAGGTTCATTCCGCCCATGCACCTCAGACGTCGGAGGCCGTCTGCTTTAGGAGTTGGATGGGCCACATAGTCAAGGCATGGAAATATCGAAAAGACGTTGGCAAAATTGATGATGGGCACGCCCTCTCCCCACTTGTTTAAATCCACAGTCTGCGTGGTCACTTGCCCAAAACAAAAGAATCCGCTGAAGGTCGGAGCCTTGGTGCGGTTCCTTGTTGTTCTATGGGCATATGACCGGAAAAATTTGCCTTCTTTCAAGGTAATATTGCTCCAAGTTACCGGTCCGCCGAACGTACATCGATAACTGGGGTTTTGGTAGCTTCCTACTTTTAACCGGAAACAGCCTCGCAGTTGTTGCCGATAAATCAGATTCTCGGGCTTTATTTGTCCTTGGCACGTCCGTTGCAGACAACTTTTTCAAATGAGGTAAACAGCAACTCCCTCTTAGGCTTGATAAATGATAGCCCCTTTAGAGTTAAACCAACGAAGGTGCATGCGACTTGCCGGCACCCTTGCAAGCTACACCAGCTTTACAGTACCCTTAAAGCTGTCGGAATATTTGTGATCCGCAGTGAGGAGAATTTGTAAACTAAGATTCCTATTTAATCAAAATCACTTAAGTAAGCCCGAAGTTGATCCTGCTGGTAACGAAAAACCTCTGTCTGAAAAACGTTTATCCCTCCTAGCACTTTGCACCTCCATCCACTTTCATTTCCAAGAGGACCAAGATGAAGACCAGATAAATGATGGCATGCTTCAGCCGTCTCCATTATATACGAAAGAGACGGTGTTACCTGGGGCTTAATTAAGCCCAGGCTTTTAAAAACACCGCTTACAGTATGGAATACAAACCATCGGCAAATGTTTGAATAGTATCCAATTAAAATAGACAGGCCGCCCACTTTGAAAAAGCCATAAAAATAATCATGCATTTAACAGTGAAAGTTCCCTGGCAATGGGCCATTTCCGGATCTAATACTGCACGTTTTACGATGCTAGATCAATCTAGTTCCTTTAGCACAAAACACTTGTGCTCCATGATGTAACCGTCTATGCTGCAAATAGTGAGCGGCCGGCAGATTAATGCCTTATCGCTTGATTTTAGGCGAAGTTGCTACAAATGTTTGCCTTTCACGACAGCCAGTCTCTGGGAAACAGTCAGCAGGGTGGACGAAAAATACTGAGCCACATAATGAAGCCATTTGCATAGAATATAGCGCGTGTATCACCTTCTTCCTCACTGATAGGGAGGACGTCTTTCTTGAAACGAGCACTGAGGCTGTGGGTGGGACATTCTGATCCATCCATGAGCATGCTACTGGTAAACCAGGTTTGTTCCCAAACTTGGTTAAATTTGAAAGGGTCAGCTCAGGTCCTGGAAGTAATGCAAGTGATAGTATTTCTAACCACTTCAGTTGGATGATTGATGGGAGCCCACAAACTGCCCCTGAAAGCGTAACTTTAGGGTGCGTGCTCTGGCAACATCGTGGAAGACGAAACTGCCCAGTGTTGGTCCGACGGCTCTTCACAATGGCCCTTAGCAGATGGTAAAGATCAGCAAAACTGTGGACCAAACGGTAGTGGTTTAAGCACAGAGGTTGGAAGCTCTTTGGAGAAGAATCATTTGTTGCTCATTTGGAATTGTAGAATAACCTATGTTGGCTGGTCTTCGATGCAGCGCAGGAAGTTTTTGAATGGATTGCAAGTCCCATCGAAGCAAACTGCTTGTATCACTTGTTTTGCTGCCGAAAACCCATATCATGGGGTGCGCTAAGGTTAGTTACTCGTAATATGTTGAAGGAAGCTACAAAAGAATAGAGTCCCACGGTAGTTAATTGGGCAAAGAAAGTTTCAAAAAATCTTTCAGACGGGATGGTCAAACTAACTCGGACTCCTTTGTAAGCCGTCTGAATGATTATTTGTTGGCACGCTGGTTTGGCGCGCTGGTAGTTTTCGGTCACTTTGGCTCTGATTACGCAAAGTTTGGAGCTGGCTGATGCGCCCACTTGTAATCGGCTCACTGGTATCCTTTTCAATATTCACCTTTCAGTTCGTAAGGCATGAAATCCCTTTTTCGTAGCACCCCCGAAACGTAACTTTTGCAACAATGAGCCTACTGGTTGCCACTGGCAAATAAAAATTCGCCCATCTTGATTCCAGTGGTACCGAAGTAAATGGTCTTCAGAATTATCTACAGGTCATGGCCGCATAATAATTCAGGAGTCCGCAAACAATTAGCTAACCAGCCTTTCATGATCCCCAGCAACAAATCCGTTCTACTCATTTGTCTCAAATAAGTGGAGCGACAGCAGGCAGCCAAACTGTTGACGCCGACACCGACAGAACAACTCATGTCTTGGTCGTCAACGCTAACTTATGTTCTACTGGCAACAACAAACACAAGTTCAGGAGTGGTTCGGATATCAAAAGACTATCAGTAAAAGACAAATTAGGCCCGGAGACCAGAATGAAACATTGCCGTTGGTCTTGAGAACCGTCGAGGATGGGAGCTCACCCGAAAGCCAGTGCAGATGTGAGAACCATTGCGAACACACCTCCAATTCTTAACAATACTTTTAGGCTCCGAGTATTGCTTCGACGGTTAAAAATAGTGGAGCTGCAGAACACTGCAAGATGCAACATGTAAATCTATGGTAAATGCACGCGGCCAGATGTTTACCAAGGATCATGGCATTGCCATGATCAGCTTATCAGCAGTCCCCGAACCACTAAAAAGGACTTCGTTACGGCACTTGCTTTTTGACGGAAGACGAGGTCTATTTTGCGCAGGCTGAAATCCTGACAATCAGGCTTAATAAAGGAAAATAGATAGTGCATCAAAGAACCTCAAAGAGGAGACTACGGTGAGCTGCCTAAAAACAGCCAACGGTAAGATATAAACACAGCTGAAATGACGAAACCCCATATCGTCCTCACCGTATATACCGCAGGGAGAACCGGCTAGCGCAGTTGCGCCTGGCCTTATATTATTGTTCACATGCCAAAATCTCTCCTCATCTTTGTTCCCCCAGGGGCTGTGTTCGGTCTTGAACCTACTTTGCGATATTGTTGAAAAATTTTCATGGGAAACGACTTCATTTAGGGCTACATTATACTAACATCATTCTTATTCCGAACCATTCACTATGATTAGTTCTATTGATCACTTACCCTCGTCCTCTTGGGGTCGCATCTCCACTTCACCGTTGGTGTCCGCCCGTTCCTAATATAAGCTGAGATTTATGCATTATTGAAATGCATTTCTCGATTCCCCATGAACCAATGAGTCTTCCATGACATCTTTCACTCGCAAGCAGCTACTGATATTTATTCTTATTTTTGCTAACAATTGATTCTGTTTGCTTTTCCATTTTGCTTCCTTAGCTTGAACCCATGCCTTCCCGAAGCTGGGTCACTGCTTCCGATGCTTGACCTCCAACCGTTTGAACGACAATTACTTCACGGTTCCGTGACCGCGACCACATACGCAAATCACGACTACTTCCCTTCTCTCTTGCTTTCCTTTTTTATCCCCGCCATGGATACCAACAAGCCAATCCTTATTTGTCGTTGGTACATCTGTTTGGTTCCTATTGCTTGCTGAAATCTTGAATCCAAAATTTCAGTGGAGGTGACAATCACGACCGAATGAGCTGGACTTGAATGTCTCGAGCAGCCGAATTGCCTCTTCGGAGGAATTCTGTCCCTGAATGCATTTCGTTTTCCCTCTGATTGTCAAATTACTTAACTGGTAGCACGTGAACTTGCAGTTACTCTGGGAGTGGTCCAAGCGTTAAGTATGAATTTTGCATTCAGTCGACTATTGCCTAGGTACACAATGTCAGCGTTAACATTGCCAATGGCAACAAACTCAAGAAAGTTATTCATTTCTCCCCCACTGAGGATCCAGTCATTAGTGTCTCATTTGGTTAAGAGGACCCACAAGAAAGGTACATTTTTGAGCCGAAAAGATGCCAGAGGGTAAAAAAGCAGCGAGGGCAAAACTAGGCAAGGTTTATTAAAGTAACCGGTCAACCTCCCGCAGAACTATCTGAACAAGCTTAGACCTTTCCGAGGCCCCAGGCCGTTTTCTGAGATAGTTGGCACAAGAGGGCGAATTCGACGAGCGAGAGAATTAAAAATGACGGCAAGAAAAATGGACAGAGAATATATTGGCAAGAGCCTATTCTTCAAAGAAACGTTGGAGCTATATGCCTTACTCAAGACCATTCAAATACGGGGCGAGTATTGCTTTGTCATCAGAAATAGCACTCAGTCAATTGTGCGTCAAAACGTTAAGAAATCAGATGCGGTTAGGATCCCAGAATGAGCCGAGAATGATGAAATACACTGTGGTAAAACCGGTCGATGTGTGATTACTTATATATTAAATAGATGAGTAAATTTTAAGGGGCCCACAAAATGTGAAGTTAAGTGAAAATGGTTAAATGTGTTCCTAGGTGACCATAAAAGCCAGATTGTGGCAGCGGCAAATCTTAGGATGTTGCTGGAAGTGAAATCGAGGATAACCGTTGTGCAAAGGACGAATTTTGATTGAAAACGTCCTTCGATTGCCATGGGTACAAGAAGTATGAAATGGAGGAGCTGACAAAAATGCGACGGCGGATGGCTTCGTTTGTTTACAGGTTAGGGAACTGGAGAGTACGCCCAAAAATATCGGGGTTGAATAACTAGATTGGTCTAACGTTTTGCACAAGATGTGGTTTGTTGGCCTTGGGCCTTAACATGAAAAAATATCAGCAACTCATTAAGATATGCGGAAAGGAAGGCGAAATAAAATGCTCATTGATATTATCAGCTCTTAGGGTGCCTTGCGCGACTTTAAAGCAAACAGTAGTAAGCAGCTTCCTTGCAATCTGCAGATCTTTCAAAAGCAGATCCAAGCGACAGATAGGAAAACGGGAATATGTAGTTGAGTGTGAAATGACCTGGGAACCCTGATATCTCGGTGGGCCGATGCAACAGATGAAACGTTAGGATAAAAAACGACGTGAGTCTCTGCCAATGCCATGGTCAATAAAGTCGGAAAAAATTCACAAGGAAAAATAGCAAACCAAAAGAGGCCTTGGCTGGAGGGTTATGGTGAGCGACAAGGTTTAGATAACAGAACGGTCCAAATTACCGGGGATGAATGCGAAAAGCTGGAGAAAGTGATGGGTTCTGGTGACGTCGGTCTGTATGTGAGATGCTCAGTTTATCTCGGCCATCCATAGGAGTTTGCTTGTAATTGGCATGATACAGACAGAATTTTCATAAAGAACGTCTCTCGCCTTACATTGCCCGGTAGGAGCCAACGTCCTGCTAACCGGTGGTCACAAGTTTGCAAGCAAGCTAAGGTACCTGAATTGATTGCACTTTGAGATGCTTCATCATGGGGCAACCATATAGAGTAGATGGCCTCCGGGAATTTTGCTGTTGTGACTAACCACTGGGCAGCGAATGCAGTCTGCCAAGAATGAGGTAGAACAGAACCTGTTAACGTACTTCGCTGGTAGGATGTTGGCCACTCCAAGTTATGACTAGACGCATATTAGTATATGCGGTATTTCTAAAAGTTATAAGTTTGCACTACGGACATCAAGCGTTATATGAAGGAGTAACTTAAGGTGAGCAGCCATCGGAAGTTCGGAAAATACGAGCTATTTGGCTAGCATATCGCTGGCCTTTGAGGGTGTGACTGATTTTTAGCAAGGCAGGACGTACTGTTGCTGGTACAGTGTGTGGATATCTAAGCGATGCGGATGTCCGGACAAACGAATTACAATGGGCGGGTGATGATAAAATAAAAAAGAGGGCGGGAGACTGATGGTACCATAAATTATTTGGAGGGAGCATAATGGCAGGGGCGGCTTATTTGTGGGGAGCGCTGAAGTGCTTAATTATGGGACAGTTGAAGTCTGATTACTCGGAAGCTGTGTATGCTTTCTGCATAACGGCTGGGGTGGAATAGAGCGAGGAAGTTAAAACATAGATTGGCTGGGAAAATGAGCACACGCGGCGAGTCCAGTGCGCTAACACCAGGGTTGTATCCAGCCTGGAAAGCAAATGCATGCTGAGAGCCTATGCGTTTTGTGAAAGTTATTCTTTCAAAATTTTCCTTACGTCCTCCGCTCTCTCAAGTATTCCATATATATTCTTCCTTTCTGTATATGCCTAATTTTTTGGCTTACCCCGCGTGTAATTTATTTTCTTACTGCTTTTTCATTAATACTTTGCTCAGGCGGACGATGTCATTTCAATAGAATGCAACACAACTCCCCGGTATTGCATAAATTTGAGGCATGTGCCCGTTTGTTTTATTTATTACATTACCTAGCGAGGTTGTTACCTTGGATATGTCGATCAATATCAGTCTATTGACGGCAAAGATGATTACCAGTTCAAAGTTCCTCTTCGGCAATTTGGTCGGTAATTGACCGAGGAGGAAAGACGGGCAAGATAGCGAAGTTGGGATAGATTTGAAAGTTTATACTGACACTAAGGCTCATCTGGTAGGACCAATTTATATAAACATGAACCAAGTGTCTTCATGAGGTTGAGGATGATAGTGGGTCGTTATTACCTTTTATCTTTTGCTTACTTCGTTAACGAAATCCTCTCTACCTCACTTTTCAGGGAGTGAACCGCGGCCAAGAAAGTGCTGCCAAGTGTGAAATTTAACCGGCAATGGAACGTTTCGAACCCACGACCTCTACTTCTAAACGCCAAGGTTTTATTCCTTTAGTCACTGGTGGTCAGTGGGAATCTCTTAATGGCGGTCATTCATCTGAGATTAGAAGCATTCTGCTTCTGTTCTATTAGTGCTAGATGAAAGATTGGTCTTAAATTAATTATGCAAATTTGGTTTCGTGAATATGTCAGACACTTTGAGGCATGGGGGTCTTGTTGGTTGGAGCCGATCTTTTGCTCCAGTTGGGAAACCTCACTGATTATGACGGCGCCCAGAACCGTAATCCACCTTTATATATGTCTTTGACTGAAGCCAATTTTGAAAGCTTATAATTTTTATTATTAGTCGCCGTAATTAGTGTGGCTCTAGAATTAGCATGATACCTTCTTTTTCATGGCTGACCTCTTGGCTTGACAAGAGGTTTTTGTCTATCCTTTATCTTTGTTGTGTATTGGATTGCACAAAAGTTTATATTGCAAAGTCAGTCCAACGTGACTGAGACAAAAGTTTTCATATGGGAGACTAAACGGTTCTCTTCGGGATTTACTTGCATCCATCACTGGATTGCTCAAGATGAAGTTGTTTTGCAGAGGCGAAACACCAGGTATGTTAAAGAAAATGGCACTCAGGTACAAACGCACGCAATGCCCTAGATCTATTGACCTCAAGTCCAGAAGGAAACCTCGATAAGCCTAAAGTGCTAGGCTAGAACAGGCAAAAATTGAGATTGGTAGAAAAGCCACGGCCAAGAATTTAATTAGCGATTCTAGGTTCCTGCAGTGCGAAGGTCCATGGAGCATCAGTTGGTTACTCCAACCGTGGATTCACTGGAAGTATCAGAATATGACTGGCTTGACAGTAATTTGCTAGCAGACTGATGAAGGAAAATGCGAGCATTTAAACCTGGGTGCATGTGTTTGTTGCCAAACATTTTTCTGAGTAAAAGCCCTGGAGACCTAGTCAGGATGTCTGCTCAGTGGAAGTACGAGGTGGAGAGATATTAAATACGGGTTACAGTAGCATAATGCAAAGGGCCGGCAAAAGGATTGGTTCCGCAACAAGGGGAAAGGGTTCTCGATCTCGGGGGAACTTTGGGCATATCTGACTGACGGAGTAACATTAGAAAGCTGATGAACGATTTGAAGTAATCCCGTAAACGGGAAAGGGCTAGGTAACGCCAAATTCCGAGGATCTTTGATGGTGATCTCGGTTTAAATCTTCTCACAAGCTATAAATCGTGTTCGTGCGAATTAGTCTGGACTTGCTCACTGTTAACGCATGTCAGGTTAGGCAAAAACGGAACGTGGCATCTTTTCTAGTTTGGCTTTAAAATGTACACGCTGGCAGCTTACTGTGCACTTTGTTCTACAGTTTCGTACGGACAAATATGAGAAATTTTGCCTCTGTCATAAGCCTGGCTAGAGGAACTTCCCTCGAAATCACTTCCTACGAAGAGCGCTTAGGAGGCTAACGGCGTCTCAGAATAGGATTTTAGCGGGATAAACGTCAGAGCAAAAAATGGCTGAATGGAAAGACAGGAGTTGGTTTGGTGCAGGGATCCCACCTAATTTTAAGGTCGAGAAGTTTACCGATAAGTCAGTGGTCTAAGTTGGAGAAAACCAAAGAGTTCTCTTGTGAATTACGGGCGCAGATTCTCCACTGCGTTTTGACCAACGTTAAACATGCGCAAAATATCGAAGGCCCTACTGGAATTTGTAAACTTGCCAGCACGGCTTCAAAAGTCCTTTGGGTTTAGCGCGGCAGCTGTTTTAGTGGGAGCAGTTTGAAGTTGGGATTAGTTATGGAAACTGGTGAAATAGGACTACTGAAGTTTTATTTTGCTATGTGCGTTGCAGAAACGGGGAGGTAATTTATAGAGGGGAATCCGGGGGAAATGAGACACTTTTGCTCCATTAGATAATTTTTCATCAAGGATTTTCACGGATCATTTGTCTCACTAGCTACCTGGTGAAGTTTTCTCCCGGCAGTAGTGCGAGGTTCGAGTTGATTGTGTTTCGAAAGCGTACAAGATTTTATTTTTGTCATCGTTTCGAAATGATGTGCCATAATGAACAACCTTGATGATATCGCTGATAGCAGCTTGAGGTTGGGACAGATAATCATTGATGATAGAGACTTGGGATCGGTATGGAATTCAGGACGATAACCAAGAGATGAATGGATGTTATACAACATGTTCTAGAATTGGTAAGAAGTCCGGGCTAGAAAACACGCTCAGAATCCTTTGTTATGTCTGAAAGTCTGATGAGTAAAAACAAGCTGGTGAGGCATTCTGGATGTCTAAGTTTTGGAAGTCATTCTGGCGTATGGTACAGCATGGGCTTCTTTTGAATCCATGTTGGCAGCAGCTGATATGACAATGAAATGTTAGGAAGCTCGCCAATAATTGGCAGACAACGTTCCCTTAAACTTGGATAAAATTGATGTGCGGTTAGTGGGGCAGTTATTTTCAGGGTCATGCAAAGGACCTCTTTTGCCCTGCGAGGGAAAATGACGTTCTTCCGCCCTGACTGAAAAATTACGTGACTTGAATAGGGAGAACGTAGTGAAATAGACCAGTTGGAATCCTCTTCCTTTGGTGCTGAGTAAAGCAGGTGGGATTCTGGTGGGTCTAGTCTGGTAGAATAGCTAAGCCCTCTGCTCGCGTTTTCATCTGTGCCAGGGCGGAAGTAGCTGAGAGGTATCCCGTCCATGCTAACCGTGGCGAAT
>LUCM01006123.1:33803-76987 GCA_008360955.1 Fasciolopsis buskii
TCTAATTCGAGTGAGAAAAACAGACTATTTAGAAGAGACAAAAGTGGCGCAAAAGCAATATGCAGAAAAATTTGTAGAATTTTTCTGAACAAAACACAAGGCTTTCTACCAAACGATAAGTAGGTAAGCTGGTTGAAGCTAAGGAATAGAGTCCAGAAAAATTTCAAACTACGCGCTGACACTCACCCAGTTCAGTTTTATCCTACACTGCGGTCAGGCCATGACCCGGAAGTCTAAAGGGTTTAAACGTGGGTTACTTTGCTCCCTGAGAATAATCTCGGCCACCGGTCCACCATCTACCTCCGTTCGATCATTTTGTCTGCCCGTTTTCTGGTTTAATTTTTTTGCACATCAGCCTTAACTCCTTTTCATTGAATCTTGCCTTTGGTCACGTTTGAAATCTGAGATATTGACCTTCTGGACATTATTATAATCCTTGAAATCTATCCGTGAAGCAGCTACAATAAAGAAGAAAATTTATTATTGTTCATAACGCTCATCCCAAAAGGATGAGACTATTATGGCTCCGAGGAGACACTTTAGCTTGAAGCGCAAATCTGAGAAGGCACCAAACTTCATAAGAAACCTTTGGCCAGGACTATTTACTACCAATTTCCCGCAAACTGCACAAATGCAGTTTCTAATAGCACTTTGCTTTTGTTTCTGCATAGATTATGGATAGTGATGTACGGAGGGATGCATGTGAACTTATGGACCAAGCCTGAAAGCGACTGGCAAACAGCTCCCGCCGTTTTAACTTCCTGTATTTTTCCCACCAGTAGCCGCAGTCCATACCGGACCACTACTTCACCACTTACATTAATCTCGGCAGGATTGCATTGTAACAGTTTCGCACGATATTGTGTTTCTTTCAATGAGAACATTTACCTGAGTAGCCTTACCCCATACGTCAAACTCTGTCCAAAATCACTATGTCACATCACAGTGTAACCCCAGAGAGCCAGGTGGAGACTAACTGGGAGAACTTCCATTGTGCAACTGACGAAAATAACCTCAGTTAGACTGGATCAAGAAATGCATGGGCTAATTCCCTCTTGGTTATTGCATTTAATAGAAGGACATGCCCAGGTTGGTCATTCATACAGTGTGCATCAGTCCATATTTTGAGTTAAAAGACATCAGCGCAGCGGCCGCAGATGGAGGGTGGATTTTATGGCATTTCCTGCTTTCCAAACTGCTGCTTTTACATCATTCATTTTTTACTAATCCGTTTGCCGGAAGTCACTTTTGTTCATAATAATGGAATCAGCACTCCTGCTTGCTTCCAGCCATTATCAGTTTTGAAAGATTTTATCACCTTCATCGTCTGGTACAATTCCGATTAGTCTTATTTATTTCTATCTCCACATTTATACTGACCGTTTATCTTCTTCGACTGAGGATCTTTCGCTATTTCTTCCCACAATTCTGGGTGAGCTTGATAAGCCCCTGTCCCATGCCCAGTTTTCTGATTGATTTCATGCCGCGGCATCTTAATCTTTAACCCAATAGCGCTGCCTAAATTAATTTCAAACCTACCGGTCCCACTGGTTGTTTGCCATTAACCTTCAGGCATATCCGGAGCCTTCGATGAGCATCTTTGGTGTGCGCAAACACAAGGTAACTGCCTGTCAACCAACTTCGAATTTGAAAAATCATGCGATTGCAAGTTAACCAATTTATTTCGATTCACCACCGGATCGTGTCCTTCGTGGCGGTGTACACTGATGCGGTGGAATCTAGTGGCAATTGCAAGCACGATTTCGATGTTCCACTTGTAATTATAACCCAAGTTACTTTAACCAGACTTTAGAAAATTGTTGACTGAGGCATAGCAGACCAAAAAATATAAGGAGGAGTTGGTGACCACAAATGTCAGGGAATTTTCACCTACCAGCGGCTTCGCAATGTTGAGGATTGAAGTGCATGGAAGCAGGGTCTGTCGATAAAAATCCGTAAACCCTGGGGCTAACATAAGAAGATTACCGTTCACGGGTATGCCTAAAGTATGCAGCACGGGAGACCGGACTTAACAAGCGAAGCTATAAAACTCTTTCGAATTTTAAAGGACCAACCTGAGGAATTTTGAACGAACAATGATAAAGGGGGGGTAAGAAAAACACTAAGAGGTATTTCAAATACTTGCAAACTAGAAGCTCGCTTAAACATTAGTGTGACAACTTCCGCTGAATGTTAACAGCGAGGTTTATGATTATTAGACCGGGTCGGAAGTGCTTCATTCTTGCTCTCGGAGTGTGCATTACACTGCTGATGAGACCCGAGAGGGAACAGTTTCGTCTGCGCCTGATCCTAGCGTGTAAAAATTAAAGGCAACGGCGGAGAAGTGCCAGATGCTGGACAATCATAATGAGACTAAACCGGCCGCTGCCGGCGGTGTAAATCTAGCTTCCCTGGAACCGTTAGTAAAAGTCGGTAATAGGAGCGCTTGCATTCTGTTACAGGCCGCCGTCATCCTGGAGAAAACGTCAAGTGACTAAAGGATAGCAAAGATATTAGTTGTTTGTAGAGTTTGCAGAAGGCATCGGTCCAAAACTATCGTCCACTCAGCCTAACCCACACCGTGCGTAAGAGCGTGGAAAGACTGGCGAAAACTCGCACACGCTTGATAGAACTTAATTAAATACCGGCTCATTCTCCATACCCATAGTGTAGATGATCCCACCAAATACCGGGTCATTCTGTCAACTCATAGCGCAGACGATCCACACGTTAGACTAGCCATCCCACCTGTTTAAATATATATATGTATATAAAAAAGAAAGCCCGGATTCCTTAGCCACCGTCCATATATTTTGAATTGCACCATGCGCCCTAGTAACTTCCTTCTCTGGGGTGCTTGTAAAATTGATCGCTCCTTAATCTGCAGCTGGCAGCTAGGCCAGACTGCCATCCGTCTTTTTTCTCTCTTCCAGGCCTCATAGTTCTGTTTGGATAGAAACAATTCCCCTATGCTCTGGCGATTATTCGATCCTGGAAAGACGATGTATCCCTTAACGTACCATGATCAAATTCCTTCCACCACACCACGAGCACGTGGGCGTTACCACAATAGTGCGGGGCGCGGTCATATCCACCGCTTTGGCCGGCGCACATCGGGCGGGCAGCTCGGCTGCAGCGGTATGCGGGTGCAACTAGGTTGGCGGATTACACCTACTGCGTTCACCCTCTAACGGTGTTTTCAGGTTGGGTCGCCAGCACTCTGTCAGCCCCACCCATTAGCACCGTTGTGGCAAACCGCACTGTAGCTCATAAGTTCACGTGCACCACTTTGTACTGGCTTCCTCTTGCTCCTTCCCAAAATTCTTCTAACAAATCCATACAAAAAGGACTCACGAATGGTCAGCATTTTTATTAGCATCTGATATAAACTGATGTTCACAATGCATATTGACACCCGAAAACAGCTGAAGACCGTCGTTTTTCATCAACCTCTATTCTCATCTTCGAAATTTGGCAATATACCGATGCTCCTGATAACAGTTCTTCACTCGAGTCCACCAGACATTGACCCAATTTGACTCCGGTTCCCCTTCTTTTTCCAACACCACCTTCATCTCTGGACCAAGCCAAAATTGACGAACTCAAAATTGCTCGAAACAAGCCTCATGTATTATTATTACGATCGCGCAATTCCCATCCATTATCACCGCTCTCCTTGCTTAACGGTCTGTGCCTCCAGAATTTTCGAGTTTTATACTGCCTTTTTTGAAGGCCAGTCTAGTTTTCGCTCATCTCCATTCCGTTATCGCATCCATACTGATCCCCATCTCCACCATATAACTCTCTTGATTATCTAGTACCCCGGCCAACAGGCGGCGACAGCCATTGCCCTCCAGCCATATTTTGCGCCTGCGATACGCACCTTTGCTGCATTCAAACAACATAACTCGCAGTGCAGAACTGGAAACCAGCCACAGAAAAATCTTTGCGAACTGTTAACTAGCTTTGAGTTAAAGCCCCCTGCTCGGGAATTCACATTGCTTGGTATGATCTTGTGAGCGAAACCACATTGTATTGTATGTTTGGTTTCCATTTTCCGTGTCTTCACTGTGCTTTCTTAGCCTAATTTTGATCTTATCTTGCTCATAACTCCCGTGTGTCGAGAAATATACAAAAACAAACAAACCTTCCAAAATACTAGAGGTCGCTCTCACCACCTGTCACTTGAATTTATATTGTCCGTATTTCCTGTGCATCATCTATGTAAAAAATTGATCTTGCCTCGCGCATGCATCTCGCAAATCGAGAAATATAAGTTATCATTATTATTATCAATCAAAAGAGAGCCCAGCATGGGTCCCTTAAGGTTCTGTTCTACTTTCCGAATCGATTTCAATACAGTGATTTTTATGCTGGGTGAGGAAACTGCACAATGGTGCCAAATGCATGTCCTAAATGCAGTTAACAAGGCTAACCACCTCCCACTGACCTTCCAGACGGAGACCATTGGCAAATCCGGTGGACTTCTCCCGTAAGTGAGATAATTCTTTAGCGACAGGACTACCAAATTTTGGATAAGAAGGAGAAAATCGGCACAGTGCATGGCGGGCGGAGTCCCTCAATTTCTGCTCTGAAAACCATCTGATTTCTCCTGCAGTGGTATTAATAACGAACTACTTTTGCAAATGTTTTGAATTCTCCTAAGATGATAAAAGAAAATTAACAGTATTCTGTAGGAATTATTGTATTGGGCAATAAAATGAGACGCTAGAGAATGCGAGTAAACGTCGCTTACTTATCGGGTCGCCTGAGGTTTTTCGGTCACCGGATAGCTAAGAATACTCTCTTCTAGTGCAAGACGGACTAAAAAGAATACAAAAGCGACTAAGACTGGAGACTAAATCTGTAGAACCGTTTTAAGGTAGAATGCCCAGAGGGGTAGTAAAAAACCCTTTACCCTTAGGTATTTTCCTGTCTGTGTAAAGCCGGAATTGCCCGTAACACTGTGCAAGGAAGCGACTAAGTCTTACTGGAATAAACGTTTCTAGCCAGGAAGCCTTTTTCTGATGAATATACGGTATGTATTGGGCAAGTTGAACCTGAGAAAGTTTAAAGCATAAGGCAGCAGTCGTTGGCAAGGCAAAGCTATCTAGAAAGCACCCCAACTAGGATATTTATATCTTTCAACATCGATAGATACCCTCGATGTTAACTTAAACTTGCATACACAAGAAACAGCCAACTAACAAAAAATGGCCGTTGGGCCTGCTGCCAGATGAGCGTGTCTTTAGCAAGCATACAAAGCAAGAATTACGGCAACAACACCGCGCGCATGCTCCAATAAGGAACATTCATACATGAGGCTCAAAGCACTTAGTTTGCAGGCAACATAGTCAGTTAGGTGCATGTCAAAATGCTACGGAATTGGACGCGGCCAGAGGCCCAAAATGAGTTAAGATTAATGGGATATTTTGTGGTAAAATTGGTCGATGCGTGATAACAACAATAAAAATAGATAGCAGATTTGAGGTAGCTCACGAAATATGAGGTTTAGTTGAAATGGTTAAGTTTATGCACGACTGACAGCGAAAACCAGAATGTGACTGGGACAAACTTTAAGGTCTTATATGAAGTGAAAATGAGGGTAATCTTCGTGTAATGGACATATGTTAGTAACACAGTTTGATTGAATGCCATTGGTAGAGTATTTATGAAACTGGTGTCAGTTGTCAAAGGATGCAACAGAAGTGAGACTGCAAATGGCTTCTGTTTGTCAGCGAGACAGAGCTCCAGATGGAGCCCAAATTTGTTGGGGGGTAGATAACTAGAGTGGTCTTACGTTTGAGATGGAATATATGTTGGTCTTGAACCAAAACATGAGAGGGCGTCCGTGCCTACTTAGGGTTAAAGTAATGATCACTGCTAATATCTATTTTCTGGTTTCCCAGCATATCTGTGACGTTTGCACTAGTAAATTGGAGACTGCAAAGGGCGGATTTAGGCGGCCAATACGGAAACTCAGCGGATCAAACTGTGTGGATAGCTAGTGCGTTCTGATGAGATGGCAGATTAGGTGAGATTCTCGGATTTGGGAGGTGTAAAAGTCTAGGCTAGTGTCTTTTTTAGGTAGGTGTGGAATGGTAAAGGGAGAAGATTAGCGGCTCAGGGGAGGTTTTGGCTAAGGGGCTATGGTGTCCAACAAAAGACAGGTGAACAAGGGGTTCGCATTTCCGGCAACAAAAGGGAAAAGCCGCGGAGGGCTACCACCGACGGCGCACGACTGCATGTCGGGAGGTGTGTTGACCTCGATGTTACATAGGGATCTACTGAAAGTCAGAAAAATGTGGAGAGATGTGCCTGAGAAACTGCTTGATCTACATTGCCGGTAAGACCCCACTTCTTTTAAACCGCTGAAAACTGGTTAGAAGACCGCTCAAGAATTCATAAAGAATGCACACGCCGGTGCCTCGCTGCCGAGAAGACACAAAAACGGGCTGTTGCCTAGAGTTGTGCTACATTAGGCATCTGTGGGGTAGCAAATGAAACAAGAAAAAACAGTCGAAAATGATTGCATGTTACCGTAACTCGTTAACTAATTACAGGGAAGCCCAGGGTATGGCTAAAAGCGTGATAGCAAATGCGGTGCTCTCAGCCACTCGTGAGTCGTGATAAGGAATATATAATAAAACGGCAAAGGTAACCTCTTCAGCTGAGGGTTTATGGGGGGCAAATATGCCAGGCTAAATAAGCAAGCATGAGAGATGGTTGTGTTTTAGTGATTAATGTGAATTTAGGGAACAGTTATCTGGCGGCCTATGGAGGGCTGACTGGAGATAAGTGGCTCCCTTTGCCGGTATGTTGCTGGTTCTGAGGAACAGTCAGCGCGACAATAAATGTCATTGCTGGTGCGGTTTTTAGTCGCTTGAAAGCATGGCTTTAAGATGCATGGCATGGCATTCTAAAAATTTAATAAAATCGAAAACGGAATACCGGCGGAAACATACTATTTGCATGGAGCAGAAAGATGGGTACTGATTTTTGCGGGGAGCTCTGAAATGGTCAAATATAAGGGAGTTGAAGCCTGATTGCTGGGCAGTTGTACAGGATTTCTGTTTAGAGGCCGTGATGGCATGGAGCGAGGAAGTTGAAATATAGATTGGCTAGGAAAACGAGCACATGTGGAGAGTCTAGTGCGCTAACACCAGGGCCATATCCACCTCGGGAGGCAAAAGTATGGCGAATAATCAAAAGATATTTTGTGTTTCATCTTTTGCAGAATGAGCTGTGAACGTTCTCCACCCGGGAATGGGTTGAGAATAGTTTCTTCTTTTCCACAAATTTTGACAACGATCAGGTTGCTCCAATTTCGGAGGTTATTTTCTAGTTGTTGGTTCCATTGAGGTTCCGCTCTTGCGGGCGCTGTTATTCCAGGAGAATAGTAATTAACCACACGGAGTACCACAGATGTCAAGCGTGTGCCCGTTTGCATTATTTATTCCATTACTTTCTCAATTCGAACTCTGGTTATGTCGACCAAATTAAGAATATACAATGCATAAATGGAGAGCAATTCAAAGATATTCATAAGGCAGCTTGTTAGTAATTGACGGGCGGAAAGCGACAGGCAAGAAAGGGAATATGAATAGACTTTATAAGTGAAAGTGAAACGGAGCTGCCGAAGATTCTACGGGCTGGAATAATTTATAGAGCCGGTAAAAACAGAGTCGTTATGGCAGTATTTTCATAAAGTTCAAAATGTTAAGGGGCCAGAAAAAAAGAAATGAAAGCTTTGAATGGTGACTGGGTGCAGATCAGCGGATATAAGCAAAAGCGTTCCATTTTGGTGACAAAATCTGAAAAATTTCCCACTCAGACACCAAATGGATAGGGGCCGGATCCAGTAGATAAATCAGTTACATGAATCAACGTCAGTGTTTCCAGTGTAAGCAACCATTTGAAAGCAGAAGAAAATTATCCGCATAGTACAGTATACATAGAATTAGTTAACCAAGTTAGTTTCAATCATCGCGAAATCGCAAACTCGACAACATATTTTGCTATTATGAAAGGCATTCCTAGTCAAGGACAATATTGAAGAATGAAATTTTGAATACGTGGTGGATAAGAGGCCGTCAGCAAAGAGGCTATTTTGGTAGGCGGGACAAGGTTTAAAGCTGGAAAGAGTAAGTTCAGTAGAACTATCAAGAATTTTTTGTCATTACAACTTTGCATGTTCTTATACCAAAGTAAAAATGGAGCCGAATCAGCAAGTGTGGTTAACGTATGTGGGTTGAATTCGGTGGAAGTTGTTGCGCAAGTGCGTACAGGTAAAAGCACGGTTTGTGCAGCAGATATTTATAACTTGATGACGGTTTGTGATTTGTCACAATGAGCGCGCTGTAAATCACCTGATGAAGGGGCGACTTTGTTACAGAAGTAAACAAAATCGTCCGCGAGGTTCTATTGAAGCATAATTGTGCATTGTCAGATTAATGACGCAATTTAGGCGCTGCTTCGGAAAATGGCGCAGAGATTGAATATACCCAGGCAATTGCTTCCGAAATTTTTAGGCCAACGACGGATCTTCATTTGCAGCTTAACTGTTTAGGAAAACTGAAAAGAGTAAGCCTGAAGGTCGTACCATCAGTGGAATGCGCCAGGCCTCACAGAATTCCTTCGGCAGAATGGATCCTGGGATTCCCAGTGCGTTTATGTTTGTGTTGGTCACAATGTATTTGTAGCAAAGTAGGATACATTGGTCTGATTGTGGTTCGCAGGTAAAACTGAATTCCTTTGCAGTTGTGAAAGAACCAGTACATCACAATACTGGGTGTATGTGTATCTGGAGGCTTTGAGTTAACAGACTAGTTTTTGTGTTTAATACTGTACACAAAGAGCAATCGGTTGAATCAACCAAAATGAAAAAGAATGTTAATCATGAAAGTTGGGGTGCGTTATTGAAATTTCAAATACTTTACTAAATGTTTCAGGCAGATCAATATAACCGGTAGACTGCATAGGAATAAAGCTGGTACTTGAAAATGAAATGAACAGCCGTTGCCAGCAGTAAATTATATCCGATAAGTCCTGCACCTCATGCATTTAAACCGGTTTGTAAGTCGTAAGCGGGTATTAACGGAGTTCCACGGAGCATTACGCAGAATACAATAATGTTGGCTATCAGGAATGAGAGCGGGCCAGGCGTAATCTTATGGATTATTACATTAAAAACTGGGGATTTCTAGAACCACTTCGTCTATGGAATCACCTGCCAAATGGCGGAAAATTAAGAAAAAAGGCACTGGTAAAGTGAGGGCGTCTACTAGGTTGGAAGGAAATTGAATTGAAAGTGCTGATTAATAAAGAGGATCAAAAGCTATAGCCATCACAGGGCTTTTCCAGCCGCCAGCAGATAAGCCGTGCAGCATATTGCGGTCCGGGATTCATCCGCATTTTGTGGCTCGACATCAAGTAATACGGTAGAATGTAGACTCTTCCGTCGGTAGATTTCTCCAACTCAACTCATTCTATGTAATTGAGCACCGAATTTCGCCTCATTGCGCAAAATAAGCTGCTTTCACTGGTGCGTCTTTCACTGTGTTTATCTTTAGTTACAACGGTCCACCCATTAACAACGGCTTATTGTATTTGAAGCCTCCCTTTTCATAGGTGGGAACAGCAAAGCTTCCATTCTTCTGCCAGGTATTAACTTTTATCACCATTAATTTCTGTAAATCTAATCAAAGCAACATTTCAAATTCATCGGCTGCTTCCTGAAATTCACTTCAGTAATTTCGCATCACATCTTCATCAAGCACGTCCACCGACCAGCATGCAATGCTTACCGAAAATATAAACCTTCCATTAGACCAGACGGTTCAAAAGGACCCTCCAAATATTGTCATAAGGCAAACGATTCGTTTTCATTCCCGTGGCGCTAGTGGAACACCCATTGTGCTTTGGGCTAGTCGCATCCAATGAGTACGTCCACTGGCCCTCCCGGAAATCCGGCAAGTTAATATCCCTCAGGCGAGACCAACTGTGTAAGAGCCCCAACAAATCTAGCGGTCCCAGTGACGGTTTATCCATCGTAAAAACCCCATGAATGTCCAGTGAGTGCCTCTCGTAGATGCATTTTTGCCGATGTCGTTCTCCCGAACTTAGCACAAGTGGAAAGTTTGATATTACCTGTATGTTGAATGGTGAGAGTACCAGAAATTCTCTTTAAACCTTTGTTGATGCGTGGACTAGGCTAATTGAAAAGTGCCAGTGAAAGACGCACCACTGAAGAAAGCTTACTTTGGACTATGCGGCAGAATATGAAGCTCGAGTATATACAACGGGTTAAATTTGAGGAAGCCACTAATGAAAGAGCTTGATGCCTACCGCGTTACCCGATATTGAGCCACAAGATACAAGGTGGGGCTAAGATCGTATTAGACTAGGCGGTTAATTCTGGAGGCCTCTCGGTTAACGAGTGTTTACTGCATGGCCCCAATCTTGCCACTCCGCCTGTGGAGGCGCCATGCAAATGTCTTTGTATCTGCCTACATTCTGGGAGTGTATCTCCATTTACGTTTAATAGCCAGGGAGAGAGGGAACGTCCAGTTGCTTTGGTGCTCTGACCTGAACTGCGACAGCGAGCCCAAAAGCGTCGACCGACGTTCCTTTGGAGAAGGCTCCTCAAATTTGCGCTTATTTTGCACCCCAATAAGTAATACTATTTCAGAGTACTGAGCGGGGCACTAAGTCATTGATAAGCTCATTGGGAAACCCTAACAAATCTGATTTCTTCAGCTCCTTCAATGACACGGAATAATTGCTGGAACAAGCAGACAATTTAGAAAGATGTCTAGAGCTGGCTGGGATTTTCTTGACAGGATGGAGACCGAACTGCAGACGGCCACCGCCAGCTATATCGCAAAATGGAAAAGCCCTTGGTGTTCTGGAGCTTCAAGTTTGCTCATTACCAGCAAAATGTATGTTTTTCAACCAACTGGAGGTAGAGGACGATAAATTATTCTTCAACAGACTTTGCTAACGAGACCTTTGACTGGAAGTGGATTCTATAATCAGTCGCTAGTTTATGTTATCCGTCGGGCTTCGTCTTACCATGTCAGTTGTTAAGCAAGGTAATTTTAAAGCAATTGTGCATAGAAAGATCACAATGGTACAAACCACTGGGCTGCCTGCATTAAGAGCTGCGGCTTGGATGACTGAAAGGGCTAAATAAAGTGGTAAGAACCTGTCGTCGTAGAAACATTAACAGGGAGCATGCATAAAATGTCCTCCAACGGTTCATAATCTGGTTACGATGCAGTAGAATTGAGCAGGTAAGCCGAAAGTGACGGTTACCGTTAAAGCCGACCAAGTCATGGCCCAGGCAGCATGCCAGATCCGGACCCTGTTCGATAACAGTCTCGAAAACAATCGGCAAAAGTTCGGTGAAATCCCTTGAATCCGGACACTGCATACGGACAGAATCCCGGAAACACAACTGGTATCCACCCGGTACTGGCTGGGCAAATGCTGGGCGAACGAAAAATGGCAAAATCGTATACCTCTCTTTCCCCTCCCGACCGATCAACGATTTTTAACACTCGCAACGCTTAGACGCACGCAATGGCATCACCTACAGTAACTAAGCAGCGCGCACTCTGCGAAACTTTTTATGCGACAAAATCAAAACACGGTATATTCTTGCTCAGCGACGTGCAATGATTCAGTCGGAGCCGGACTGTCACGGAAAACAGAGGACACAAGAAGATAGAGTGCAAAAACAATTTATTAGGACAGATATAGAAAAGTGACATCTGGTTCCGAGTGCTGTACGTATATTCGAAAGGCCTCTCCCCGAGGTCTGAAAAGGAATGAGGGAAAACACCGTCAGTTGTAACCGGTAGTGTGTAGAGATTTCATAGGCTACCTCACTGAATATGATTGTTTGTTATAGGAAACCTTTAAATGGTTGCATGCTTCAGCTTTGGTCTGGTCATGCAAGCAGTAAAACTGACGATGAATCGAAGTGGCTAATGAAAAAATATGCACAAAAATACACACAGCGGTATTTTCCTGGAGACTTCCTTTCTTTATCTGTGTATATACGTATTTGGGTACTTCATGACCTAAATTTGGTTCACTTACCTTTGCATAACAACAGACGTACATGAAATTCTGCGCAACTTCAATCAGTTCATTTGTCTGATTATTTTGTCGTGCGCCATTCCGGTACCTAGGGTTGGCGACCAACATTTGATATGTTTACGCATTTTTCCGCAGACGGTGGTAACGAACGATAAAAATTATTCATCTGATTGCTTAGACACGGTGACTAAGCTGTGTAGATGGTGGCCCTTGAGATCGTTCCCGAAAACTGGTAACCTTACTTGATTCAAACCGTTGAAACTTTTACTTGCTACCGCTTTTGTTTTTGGCCTAATATGACCGATTTTTCATCTTGCTGTCTTATCAGTCCTTTTGTTCGTTTGGTATGGGCATTTTGTTTGTCACTTGCATCAACCTTAGTCATTATCGTATATACAGCCTTTGCTTTGGCACATTCAGGAAGCGAACCACCATCGCTCCATCGGTTTGCCGTTGTGTGAATGGACATCTTGGGGGGCATTTGACCCCAAGCTGACAGCAGGACGAAGCCAATTTGTAGCTAAATAGTGCAATAAGCGTACTGTGCACTGTTGGTGATGGACTAATACAGAATCGACCTTTCGGGGTAAAAGCCTGAATCAAAACCGTTTATATATATGATTGCCCAGCCTGCTGCATGCCTAACGATCAAAAGAAATGCCACCGTTTTTGTAAGTGTTCCAAGGTTACACATCTCCTCGTGTTTGGCGGTACATTGGCAGACTGAATAACTCCAACTTTTATCGGCTAAGATAACGTCCCCTGGGCGTCCTGCAAAGATGCTGGATAAGAACACCAAAGTGAACATCTAATCTGCGGGAACTGCTCAGCAGCGAACCCCGCAACAGTCCTTTGCTGAATGTTGCTCAAAAACGCCACGCAGATGGAACATTATAATGAAGCGTGTTCTAAATTAATTTCGTTACAAGGGGCTGGGGACAACAGGGCGACTGACATGGCGACCGGCGATAATCGTAGAAGGTGCATCATCTTTTACGGACGGAGTGGTGCCGTCCAGGAAACTTTTTCGACATTCCATCTGTCCCGATCTAATGAACAACAATTTAAGATGAAAGTGAGTTCCCCCTTCTTTGTAGCGCAAAATGCTGTTGCAATACTAGATTGGATCGGTCCAAGCCCTCTTTTCTGGCACGCGGAAAGTGACTGAGGTAAACTGATGTACTTACTTGTGTTGCTGTAACTGACCAGATGACTGCACATCGGAAGAGACGCCTTCGGTAATTATTCCGGGGTCATTAGGTTTTGGGCCTCTGTAAAAGTTGAAGTTTATGGTAATCAGCCTGCTGCGTGCTGCTGGGATAATGATGGAAATAGGAGGACTTGAAATGAAAGATTATTGGGTTAATGATTTTGAAATCAAATAAGAAGACTACGAGAGCCTAGGTTAACCTGCTTTTATGTTAACTGGTTAGGCTTATTACTGAAATGGAACCACATTACAAACGGTATAGTGGCCTGGTAAAAAGTCTTTGTGGTCGAGAACTCACCTAAATCTAACAATGCAGCCACAATGTACCTCCTTAGTTGGGTAAAACCTGGTCCACTTTGGGCCTCATCATTTCTCCACCACCAGTCCTGTCATTACGTTTAGCCTATCGGATTTACAACTGCAGGGAATCGGCTAGTATCTTCTTCATTTTCTATCGCGGAAAGTGTAGTTGAAACGAAAAAGAAAGTGGGGGGCATCCATATTGAGTCATGAGGAAGTTAAAGCCTGCGGAACATTTATTTGAACCATTTCAGTGCTAAAAATTTGGTTGGGACGAAATAGTTGGTTACAGTGAGGAAAAGTCAACGGGAAAAATCGGCTCAGCGGCCACGTAGTCCTATCCTGCACACCAGATAGCGGAGGACCACGAAAAGAATCGGTTCTTTGGTGAGCAATAATTACCTCAAAATGGTGTTAGGACTATCTGGATACGGAATGAGTGCTGCTAGATTATGTTCATGAGGGTAATAAAACATTCAAGCGCGGCCAACTAAATCGAAACATAAACTCCTGAATTGTGGGCCAGTTTGATTAAGTTGCTGATAAATGTAGGCGGGGAGGTTGCTTATAAGTTTCAAGGTTTACGGCGAAGGTAGCAGGAAATTAGCAGGCCCATTGCTGGATGATTGAGCTTCGCCGAGGTAATTTGAGACTAGTGACGGGAGTCTGACGCAATAATACGGAAAATGGCTGGGTTCAACTAAGAACGTGGCCCCAATCGAAAAGTTCGATACCTAAATTAAGCGTTGGCGGACACGCTCGTGCTCTCTGCAGCGGTCGTAGGAGTACCAGTGAACTAACACACCTAGTGGAGCATGAGAATTCTATACTACGACGGATGGATGGTAGGGTCCAGAAGAGAGGAGACAGTTTGAAGTCAAATTCCGAATATCCCGTTTGGTAAGCGCAGTAGAGGCTCGATCATGAACTAAAATTCCAACCTACCTAGGTGTGTCTAAACTAGTCCAGATTTGGGTTGTACTGGGTTAATAAAGCGCTAGGCATCTTGTGATTGCAATTGCTTCGAATGAAACTGGGACAAATTTGGGCATGCTGCAGTTAGTTGGCATGCTCGGTTCAGAGTTTAGATTAAGGAACTTTGAGCAATTTTGTCCTGCCTGAGAGCGGAACAAGCAGAATTCTCAATGATTTGTACCTGCCACGAAGTAGGTGCGTCAGTCTAGCGGCATCTCCTAAGATGTTTGTGGCAAAAGAGACGTACATTATAGTATTGTATTTTATTATTTAAAAGAAGAACATCCACACTCACCACCTTGTAAAAAGTTGAAAAAATCGTCCAGGAATAATCGGAGCACCTTTTGATAATTCGCCTGGAAATTTGGCCAAAACACGTTGGCGGTATAACAAAATGCGTGCTAAACATCGAACAGTGGAGTTCCCATAAACACTGATTCAAAAGAGTATGGAACGAAAATGAGACCGTGTTGAAATATCAGAACGGCCTTTTGAACGATAGTTGTGCAAAGGATGTAGGGGATCAAAGAGAAATTTGTGATTAGATTTCTCATACTCACATAAGCGTTGACCAGATAGATTTAAGAACAATTCAATTAGCGGTAGGAAAGACACACGGCTAATAATTGACAGCCTTTGAAAAAGAGATTTAAGGACTATTCCAGGTGAACCTGGATATATAACTTGAGAACAGGAAAGAAGGATTGGGAAAACATTGTTTTGTACACATCAGGTGATTGTGATTTGTCTCACCATGCAGTGTCGAAGCTTGCTGACTTAAAATATCGGCCGTCAGAGATCACTTGCACAGGTAGAAACCTGAGTAGTGTACTTTAGATTTTTACCAGAAGTCTTCAGTAGGGAATGCCCATAGGATCCTCATGGCCGTTCCCTTACCGACGGCGGTTTGGCAAGGTTTTCTGATGTAAACTGAAAAATGACGAGAGTGGAGTTAAATAAAACAGTTTCAACAGAGTAGGCTTTTTAGTGTTATTGGCAAAGAGGAACGGTTTTCCATGTGAATACCCCTGGAGGTATCGCTAATAAACTGAAGTGATGGAGGGGGATCAAGAAATATACCCCGAATGACCCCACTTGTAGCAAAGTAAGGCTGGGCCAACCATCCGTTAATATTGACGAAATGAAATCAAACAGGAAGGCAAGGCAATAACCATGACAGAAATAAATTTGCTATTTCGTGATTCCAAATTTTGTTCAAAAGTCGGGAGTAGGAATCATGGCGAAGCGATTTTAGCCTGTCTAAGAACATTATTATTGTGGACCAGTGGGTATCAACATTCTGGCTGACTAGGTTCAAGAAGTACAAACGACAAGTGGGGCAAGAGCGGCCCCTCAAGAAACCGTATTGGGAGGGGTTGATAAGATTAAGATTATTGAAGACGTTTATAGTTGTCCTTTACCAATTTTTCTCATAAGCTTGGGAAAAAGTTGGTAATAGTACATTATTCTCAGGTTCATGCAAAGAACATTTTTTGGTGTTCAACAACAATGGAGGCCTTCTTTTGTAACTGGAAATTGGTGCGAGATAAAGAAAGCGAGAACAGATTTAGGATAGACAGAGGACGTTCTGAGGCAACGGTGCAAAGTAGGAGTCGTTGAATCCCATCAGGTCCATGTCTGTAGGATGGCTTGGGTCATTTAAACACTGTGATTACGACAGAAATGGCGAATGAGATGGAAGGTAACCTATCCGGGGTTATCCTGGGATGCATTTCAGCTTGGGGCAAATTGTCGGTAGTCTGAGAAAAATAGAAGTACATGTTAAATGCTCCAGCACTATCTATTGGGGATGTATGCTCAAGGAGGTGGTGACGAAATTAGGGTTGGCTAACTAGTAGTGTCAAGAACAGGCTTTGAGAATATGGGAAGTCATCCGAACTGAATTAGGCGACCAAAGAACTGACAGTTTTTGCCTTCTGAACCTCGATTCAGATGCAGTAAAAATTCCCATTTTTGGAAGAGGCCAGAGCAAATCTAAGCAACGTGGTTTATTAGGCGGATGGTTCAGAGAATGTTGGTAGCAAGCCCAAAAATCCTAGGGGCGTTATTATTTATCAGTTACTAGAAAATGAATTCCTAGAGTAGGATGGACGTGTGGACACATTAGAGCAAATACATGCGGGAGACTGCAAGTAACAGTTGGTCGGTGGACGTGCCTGAAGCTCTTCCAAATGGGTGGAGCATATGCTAAGAGAGTTTGTACGAATTCGATGCGCAAAGTGTCCGACAATCTTGATGTTTACCCAGATAAGCGTGCGAGAGTCGCAAGGTGGTTTTTGCTTGCGAAGGTGCTTAGTGAACTTGAACGGGTCACTGGAATGCATTCCCCAGGGGGTTGAGTTGATGTGGGCTGAGTTTCGCTCCGCCATTTCGCAGCATGACTAGGAAGTACTTAAGGGTGTATTTCGGATGGTATGTAAGTCGAAGACCTGAGCTTATTGACGTGTCCGGTCATCGGTGATACGGCGAAAACCCGCATGGTTGTGCCGCCTGTAATGCCAGCCTCCGTAGCGCAGCTGCCAAATTCTGATTAGCATATTTACGTGTGGTTAAGTCTGCGAATGGGAATGAATTTCATTAAAGTATTTACATACGGGCTGAGAGCAACGAAGACGAAGCCCTTGGTTTACGTATCTTGCAAGCGATACACGTGGGTTTATTCTCAAATGAATTAGTAGCATTGTGGAAATGTGAAGGGGTTGGACAGGAAGTTAAGCGACTTAAGTGTTGAAAAATTCATTTTTGAGGACTGTTGATGAGTGCAGATTTGGACATCCGGCGAGCAGCCATCATTTGTAATTAGTCCCGTTAGTGCTCAATGGGCTAAAGGTTGTGGGAGAGGAAAGATGATGGGGCCCGTCGCAGTATAACAGTAGATTACTTGATGTTGCTTGAATGGGGTTTGGGTTTAGCCCGCCCGGGGTGGCCCCGTCTTCACACCTTAACATTCCGGGGGGCAGCGCCCGAGTAAACCAAAATCTTGTCCACTTGAGAACTTTTGCTGTACCTTTCTGAGTGTAGTGAATCTCACTCGGAGTTTCGTCAATGGCGTTTTTGATATATTTGCATGCCGTGTGTTTGGTAATATTCGTTTTGTTGCTTCACTGAGAGTTCCTCATGAAGTTGGAATTCAATCGGGCACTTGTTTTGAGGAGGAATCTGCGGCGTAGAGTGCGGTAGGGCGCCTGCGTCACCTAAGCATAAGTTGAGGCTGCCTTAAGACTGAAAACTCCGGAGAGCAGAACGGTGTTGAGAGTTGCAGAAAGTGTGGATGAAAAATTTAATCATATAAGCCAACAAGTAGAAATCTTCTTAAAAACAAATGAGGAGACGGACAAAATTTGCTTTATATTTTATAAAAACGCTCCACGCAAGGTGAAGTCAAAGCTTTAAATGTGACACTTTGCCAAACTGATTTTTTGGAGGTTAAATTACGGTTTCATAGCGAGCAACATTAGGAGATATTTTCTAACTAGAGGAAGACTGCGACTCCGCTACGTCTAACAGAGTACGCCGTAGTTGACGAAAAAGACAACGACGGTCCTTAATAACGAGGAACGCCGCAGCACAAGTTTCGTCTATCCTGTTTGCGGATTTTTGTGACGCTGGTCCTCTTCTACCATCTAGCAAACCCGCACCTGATTTTCTGACAATTTCTTTGTGAAAGCTAATCGCTTCCAACAAAAACAATGTAAATTTGTGGGTTCTTGATGAGCCGAGCCTCTTGACTGCATAGCCGGAATTCCAATAAAGACTCTTCCTTGGGAATGGAATGAAATCGAACTTCGCGGTTTTGAAGCCTACAGCTTTTAACTTTAGCCACTGGGAGACCCATTATGGTTTATGTGATAATGCCCTCTGCACTGTGGCAAATGGGCACTGCCATGACCAGCACCTGTTCTCTGAAGTCCCTATCCCAAAGCTCTACCATTAACGACCTTGCTTTTACGGATCCAAAACCTTGCTTTGGTTGCTTCTATACTCCAATCCTGCCAACCATCTCCAAAATTTCATTCGGGTTCAGTCCTGCAAAACGCACGATTTCCCTTACCCTCCTACAATCCGTCTTCCTCCTGGCTTTGGATTCTTTAAAAAACTTTTCCTTGCTATTAATGGCTCCCAGTTTGCGGTGATCGGTATTCCGTTGTTCAATAGATCAGGCAGTTCTCCTCGGAGCTGCTGGTCTTTGAAACTAATTTACGAATCTGGCTGCGGTCTGTTTTCCGCTTTGGCCCGTCCATTTTTACGTTCAGTATTTTGTTTTGATTTTTTTCTTTTCTACTATCACGATGACTTCGGGTGGTGAAGCTACGACCATACTTGTTTCCTTGTTCCCTAGGGCCACGGATGCACTCGTTTCGATAATGGTTTTTGATTCACTCGCAATTTCCGTAGAGAATATGATAAATTGTGCATTATTCCTCACTGCCACTAAATTCATTTGTTTTTCAGGTTCACTGGTCTATTTTCGACAGGCACAGCCATGCTTTCTTGAAAAGCTTTCTTCGCAAATTATTTCCATTCGGAGCGGAATCATTCCAGCTACTAATTCCCAGTGCATAGCTTATAGTGCTGGTTTTGTTGACTCCGCCTTTTCACATGGGCCCACCTTGCACAAGTACCGTATCGAAACCTCATACAATTTATATTCTCAAAACGTCCAAAAAAACAAAGGCAAGGCAACCGTGCCATGGACGTCTGGAGCAACAATGTATAATAAAATGTAGGTAAAATTCGGATCGAAAGTTTTTACAATTAGGGTGACATTTCAAATGTGCCACAAGGTCAGTTTGCAAGGTATCACAAAACTGTTTTGGGCACAGTAAGGATGCAATTTTGCAAGGCGTTGACTGGAAAACCAACAGAAGCGGCTTAGTGTAACCAAACGGAGAGGATCAGATCAAATTCGAACGCACTGCCAATTCGATCACTGACTCCGTGATTTCACTTTTAGCACGACGAAAGACACCAAGGTAACTAACCGGTTTGCCAGGTATAAGGTTAGACGGCCTTTTCCAGCAGGAGGTAGAATCTAGCAAACTGGGCCATGAGAGGAAGCCTACCAAACACAACTTAGGCTGCTGGTTGCTTCAAAAGATATAGCAAGAGTGCCGTAAATCTGTGGAACTGACTGCCTGGGGACCCAGAGGTTATAGAGATCTTACTTCTATTGGATCAAAACGGAATGCGGTGTCCCGAGATAAGACAATAATGGGTAAATTTTTGGTAAGTATCCGACTGTACGATACACCAACATCCATATGAACTGCGAACGCTTGTGACTCGTGATATCTTTCGCCATCAGGGTGAGAGAATCTAACCTGCTTTCTCTTTCTTTTGGGGATGCCCAGAAGTGGCACTTGCCAAACAGGAGCACATACCCCCGTAGGAATTCCGAAAACTGGAGTGCCGCGGACCAAAACTTGTCCCGTGAAAACCGGGTGGCGCTAAAATGCGACGTGTCCTGGTGGCTCAGCTCATCAAGATCAAGGTTGATGAACCGGGGATCGCACTGAGCTAACCAGATAATCCTCGAAGATTCATCAAACTATACACACAAAGGAGAACGGCTGAATACCTCCTTGCTTCCGATATTTCATTCTGTTCGTCTCGAGCTAGGCGGTGGTTCAATACGCGTCTGACAATTTGTCTCCAGTTTATCTGGTAATAATAATAATAATAATAATGTGTACATTTCTCAACATCCGAAAGGCACACGCAAGGCAAAGTCAAATTTACACAAAGATGGCGCAGCGCACACATGGGAAGCAAAATTTAGTCGTGAAGACGCAGTGTCCGTGCCCTCATGAACATAACCTGCAATGTGATAAACTAAACACGAGTTTTCGAGCTTTTAAATCAAAGACAGGTAATTCTTTGCCAAAAATTTCTGGGGCTGACTATCAGTCCCGCACTGCGAGTCAGTTCGTGTTGAAACGCTTTAAAGGTGCGTATTGCCCGCGCAAAATGTCACCGGGAAGCAATGGTGGGCGTTGTCATGTGATCGGGTTCCTCAAAAATCAAGAGGGTATTTTGGTGAAGATGAAGATTAATGTGGATCCAATGACGGGATGAAGATGTGTCAAAATCACACTGAATATCATATGAGGTGGATGAAGAGTGGTAATGGACAACACCCATGAGTCAATTAATGCTGGAGATGAAACAGCGAGAAACATTGAGGGTTGCATCAAACAGCTTGCGGGACAAAGTTATATTATTATAATCACAAGAGTGGTCACCGGACTTGTGCAGCTGAGAGCGGATTGTGATGTATGACGGGCGGTAAACGGGTACGTGTAAGAATTACAAACGATCCTTAAGTACACTTGCCATGAGTGACATGTGTGTTGTCCTAGTTTAGTATCGGAGATTATGGTGTTCCGCGGCAGTAGGGGTCTGGAGGTTTGGGGATCGCGCGGCATTTTCATAGTATTAATAACTGTTTTAGTCAATTGTAATGGTATACCTGAAATGAGGCACCCAGGGGCGGTCATTTAAGTGACTTTGTTTGTCTTAGGGTTAGGCAACCAGGTCCTGGAGCGTCAGATCCAGATAACAGCTTCCTAACAGGGGTAGTCAACAAGAGCATAGGTGGAGTGGGGCTTTCAGCGAGAGTTTGTGTTGCATCTATGGTCACCGGCGAGCCTGGAGAAGAGACGCGGAGACANTGCTAATTTTGATTGGTTTGTTGCTTAAGCAAATCGGATCGTCTGTGACGTGGACAGATTTTTAAAGTGAAACTAAGCTGGGCACTAAAAGGAAAACAGTCCACCTGATTCCAGTTGGCAGGTTACTGGGGGTCAAAATGAGCAAGTAGGAGGAGTAAAGAGAACCTCGAATGTGTTCTCTAACGAAGTATCTGCTGGGACAAAAACTAGTTTCGGTAATACCCAGCAGAAAGAAGGGATCATTCATGTTGTCGGAATAAATAAGGGGCAGAGAACGCCATGGGTAAAGGAACCAGGGGTGAGGAGAACAATAGAAGGAGGGTCTATCGTGGTTATAGCTGCCACATAATCCAGCATCCTTCTGCTATCACGAGTCTTGGTGGCATTTGGTGTTGTTGGCTGAGATCCAGGTTCTGAAGACTCAACCGTAGTGACTGTTGAAATCTTAAACCAGCTTTGTACTCCCGAGTCTCTAGGAGATAAGGGTCATATAAACGAATAAGGGTTTGAACAGTCAGTAGTTTGCGGACTTCGATTTTGAAGGCGATGTTAGGCGACGACAGGAGACGCAACTGTTGGGGCAATGAACTCCACAAGGAGGAATATTAAGTGCTTGCTCTTGCTAGGTCAGCTGTGAGGACAAGCTTAGTGTCTTGAATGGAGTAGGGAGCTTGATTTCTGAATTGACGGGCTGAAATTTAACCGTTACTAATGATGAGACTATTGAAGAATATAAAATGTGCTGTCGCACACCGAAGCCACGGACGTTCAAGATTCAGCATTGAACATCGTTCCTTGTAACTTAGATTTGACGAAATGCCTACAAGCCGCCTCTTAAGTGCACGCTGAATGATTTCGATTGCGAGTCTGTCGTACTGCCTCATGCTGACGCAGATTAGAGAACAATACTCTAGAATGAGTCGGACATGTGTTATGGAGAGGTATAATTTACTCTCGTTTAGCTTAAGAGTCCGACGTGGCAACACAACCAATTTATTTGCTCTTGCAACTTCAGTAATTGCGTGCTCTGAAATGTTAGAGCTGCAGAAGTAGTTTAAACCCACGTCAAGAACCTTGTTGCTAATGGGGATGATTAGGCAACCAATTTTAAGGCTCCCTGTGGATAAGATGCACTTGTAGCAAAAGAAGCAGCTTTTATCGGCTGAGAATTTCATTGTCATTCGTTTGCTCAAGTGTTGAGGAATATTAGGTCTCGGGTTGTTTCCGCGACAATGTGACCTAGAGCCTCAAGCTGAAAGGTGTAAACGATTTTGATATGATTGGCGGATAGAAATGGACAATGTTGAAAACATCTACGCACAAATGAAACAGCAGAAGGCCTAGTACACTTCCTTGAATTACACCAACAGTTACTAGTCCGGGGTGGGAGGTGAAACCTTTTAATTTCACTACTTCATTTCTGGATGAAAGATATGACGTGAAGCATGACAGTGTACGGTCGGTGATCCCATAGGATTTGATCTTTTTTGTCAGATCACAGTAGGGCACTCTGTCGAAAGCTTTTGTCATATCCAGATAAACTGCCGTCACCGACTTTCCGGCGTTGGCAGCCTTTGCCATCGTACCTAGGCAATCGGTCACACACGCAGCGCAAGATTTCTTTTGGATAAAACCTTGTTGACTGGTGTTGACAAATTTGTCGTCAGTAAGATATGTTTGGAGCCGCTTTTTCGTCTAGCGCCCTCTGATTCTAGTAGCAATCTGGGTATGGTTTTCGGTTTGTAGTTGGCTGGGTCAATTGGTGTGCCCTTCTTATGTGGGGGGAATATGGCAGACATTTTTCATTGGAAGGGAAAGGTACCACAATGGACAGAGAGGCTGAATATGTTTGTCAACAGCATTGTAATATTTCCCCACCTGGTCTAAAAATGGCAACAAGTCTGGTCCAGGTTGAAAGCTGACCTTCTTCTTTTACACCAACGGGGCTATTTCTTCCGGTTAGAAAGAAGCTGTTGAGAATGTTTCCAAGGTCAGACATGGTGGACACGGGGTTTGGAGATTGCCAACAGTGGTTAGCGATAAAGCAAAGATACTGCAAAATGCCTCAACAAATTCTTGTATGTTGCAAAGTTAAATGCTATTGTGGTTGAGGTGGTGGATGGAAGTATCCGAGAGCCTGGTGTGATTTGCTTTGGATTTAACTAGTCGCGCCAGAACTGCCCGTTGATTGGGCAGGCTTAGGGCACGCCGTTCTCGCATTTTGCTACGGGAGTCTATTATCGTTTCTAATTGTTTTAACAGGCGATTTATTCGCAGAAACAAGGAAACGTCCCTGGTTCTGAAAAAGCTCTTCTGGAGTTTGGCGACTTTACAGCTTAGTTGATCATGGCTGTCCTTTGTTGTGAGTATCGATTGCACCTATGCCGGCGTGAGTATATCAAGGCATTTTGCAGGATTAAATAAATCATGCCAGTTGCCATTTGCACCTCACTTGCTTGGAAGAAGGGGTCGCAATTACAAATGCGCAGCAGAGTTGGCAGGCGATCCCAGTTTGCCCTAAAGTAAAGCCTAGAGAGTGGAGATGGCATGCTACTATCAAAGGGTAATATGAATGTGCAGCTGATAAGCAGATTATTGCATCCAAAGAAACTAATTTCAATGGATGTGTGGAGTTGCGTTAATCCAGTCTTGAAAATAAGATCAAGGATATTTCCGTTTCTAGTCGGGTCAGCCATATATTGTATCTATCGACCTAGCTGAGTGTCAGTGACAAATGGGAGCAAGGAGTTAGGAGCGGTGAAAGTTGACCAGCAAATGCCTGGAGTATTAAAGTCTCCCGCCACGATTTTGGGGCCTAGTAAGGTAGAAGAGTAGTTAATTGCGTCATTTAAGAATGGGAAATTCTTCCGACAGTGGCCTGATGGGTGGTAAACCCATCCCATCAGGAGGTGTTTTCTACCAATCTCAACCCTAATCCACAAGGCATCCGGAAAGCAATTTAACTGAGGGTCTTGGCATAATGAAGCTGGTATTGAATTTCGGACATGCACATGGCAGCCGCCCCCACGCTGAGGTGGGCAAAAATTTGTAATCCACTGACATCCAGGAATGGCAGTTGTATCGTCCGGATTGTAATCATTTAGCCAAGTCTCTATGAGTAGTAGGAAGTCGCGATTTGAGGAGAGTGCTAAAAGACGAAGAGATTAAACTTTCTCCAATAAAGAACGAGCATATAGTAGAAACAGCAACAACTGGGGAACATTTTCACTTTCAGTCAATTTTCTCGACTGGTTTTGCTTCTCATTTGTGCCCTTCCTTATTTGGGAGGGTGTTGCACCGTTTGAGTGAGGGAGTGCCGACCCAAGGCAGAGTGGCGGCATATCGTCATATAGTGGACCAAGGTAATATAATCCATCAACGTCACATTCAGTCACAGGGGAAATTTCTCCATAGGCAAAAGTGGCAGAAAAATACTTTCTGGGTGACTGTGATGTTTAAGGGGGTAAATTGCAGTAGCGCAGAAATGTGCACAACTTAGTCGTTCCAGTGGTGGTAACGGGAAGCTTTGGTGAGACCCAAAAGACGAATCTATTGCTGGGGGAAATGCATTTCCCAAGAAAAAACTGGTTGGAATGGGGGAGACCACTGCCACCGGTAATGAAGCAGCTTGGGAGCCAGTGGTAATGTGTAGGGCTAAGGTGTGTATATGCAATGAGAATTGAAGAATGGTTGGTGAGCCACGGGCAGCTGGAAGCCCATGAGAGGTGGGGGCGTAACGGCTGTAGGTTACGGGTGAGAGGGCCCGATGAAAGGAAAAATCGGCTGAGAATATCAGTATAGCGGTGGTAGGCAGCCATGACGGGGCCTTGGGTATAAAGACTTGAAGTGGATCACGAGGAGCCAGCGGGAGGAGGGCTGTTAAAAAAACCCTAACGGAGAGAATGTATGTCGGTAGGCTTCTGAAGGTGAAGCTTGAGATCTTCAGGTGCTGACTGTAGGTTGGTAATTGGTGTTGTAATAGCGAGTGAGGACCATTGGAGGGAAGGTAGGCATAGACGTTATGGATAATACGGCGTTTGAATAATGGGTTCTAGACTTCCCCGGGTTGGGATTGGGTTTACGTGGGTGGATAGCGGTCCTATTCCCGGAAAGTGGACCCAAAGTGGGTGATAGAGTCTTGGATGCCTGTTGAGGGTCCTCATATGAGTATTCAGGCAGTGGCTCGGGGTTGCCTTAAAGGGAGAAATGCTAAGTTGGCTTGTATAAGACCTTGAAGAATGTGCGGATTGATAGTGATAAAAACCGATCAAAAGGTCAAAAGGTAAAAGCAAACTAGAAGTAGAACTAAAACCGAAAACCCGCCTACGAAATGCAAGAGTAGTAACGCAAACGTATCGACCTGGAAACCGGGTAATGGGGATAATGCGCACGGCTGCAAAGCGTGTAGCAAGTGCTACGTCAGCTAAGCCAGGCGATAATACTGTACATTAATCGAGAGACATCTCCTTGGGTAAGAATTGCGGCGTCGTTGTCCACGGGATCCCCGAATGCTGTATGAATTAAAGGAAGCAAATAGAAATGGCCGTAAAGTACCATGCATTGAGTCTGCCTCGAACGGTGTAATTACCAGAATAAGTCATTATTAAAGCGGTGCTACACCTGAAAAGATGGAGGGAACGCAGTGCCTCGGGAGGAGGAGATCCACTGCCAATATTGGTTGAGTTCGTCAATCCGCGGCATAGGAACAGGCTCTTGACAACATTCGATCGGATAAAACGATCAGTGGGAAAGAGATCACCGTGAAATTAGACAGTACTGCTATCAACTAAATCAGGTCCACAGATACCTTTGGTGGACCCAGGGGATTCAACGGCTCGCGGCTGGAAGCCTCCAAACTAAGAATCCCCAAGTTAAAAGAGGGAAGTCAACCGAAAGCCATCCCGTCCGGCGGGGCCGGAGGTGAACCTAGTGGGTGAGTTCAATTTAGCCAACCGAAACCCGTAATTATAAAACATCGGGTAAACTAGGAAAAGGATGTTGGAAGACCACCGGAGAGTTTGTAAATCTCGACTGTCGTGCAAAAACGGACGATGGCCTCGGGAGTATGTCTCCAGCACTTGCCACACTTTCAGTTTAGAGGCCAAAAGGACATCAGAGGGAGTGATGAAAATGACTTACTCAAATGCTCCAGGTGTGCGAAACACACTCAACCTGCTACCTCTCCGGTACCTAACTTAGACATGCTGATGCCCGAACGCAATACATCTATATACATATATTTGTAGAGTTGATACGTATATGAATTCGTATGTCTATATATATATATACATCTAGGCATGTTTCCATCATACATGCATATCCCCTACGTTGTTGCATCGAGATTTAAAAATTACGCAATAAATAAAATTTCAATGATACTACGTACGTAAGACACTCGCTGACAGCTGAGAATGATCCTGATGAATGGTACAAAATGATATTTAACAACGAAATTTTGGTTACGTTGCAATGAACGACTGAATCTTTTGGTTTCAAGTAAAACAAGTGCAAATAACTTGAGACGACATAGTTCGATTACGACGACTCGCCAGTATAGGACTGAAGTCGTGCAATACATCTGAGGTCATCACAAGTGGAATGCCGGATTTTACAACACTCATAATTGCAGGTATCAGAGGTCGAGGGGACACTAAAGAATAATCGACGACCCCGAGCCATAAATGGACTCTTACAGGAAACACCAAGTCAATAATGACTCTGGTATGCGAGTTCAGTGCGTCTCCAGACATCCGACAACGAAGGAGCTGGTGGAGTTCGGGTGCAACTAATAGTCAACAACATGAGCATTTGAAAGGTGATACCTATATACTTGCACACAAACAAGTGCAATCAATGAGGGATAGGGAGATGGAACAGAATATGAGCTGCACCGCGACCCAGCAGATAATTACGGAAGTCACACGCGTAAGAGTCGAGACCCGTTGTGCATCAACAATCACGTATACACGAGAAAGTACCAGTAGAGACCAGAATTATCAAGTGGACAAGAAGTGAACAAATGCCGCGGAAAATACTGTCGCGAAAACAATTATCAGCAGTTAATAACAGACTAGATGGACTGCACAAGGCCTTAGGTGACTGGTGGGTGATGAGCAACAGACGTTGAAGACAACAGATCATATGTGCCGATGTGGCGTATGTTGAATGATAAAAAACGAAATATAGGAACAACTGCGACATTATCCTTGTTGTCAAACAATGTAGCTAACTGTTGCCGTTTGATACTGCGGTCCGGAGTTGGACAGGCAAGAAGGCACCGAAAACGAAACGATGAACTGCATCAGTTGTACTAGAAGAGTGAGTCCAACAAAAATACCAACGACCCAATGGTGACGTGGAAATAAGAAGAATCGAAGTAAAGGAACGCCGGATTAATATTAGGCCGACCGACCAGCATGGCGCAGTCAAAAGTGAACTGGACAAAGCTGCCGTTTTGGGTCGGAACTGGGGAACGCAGAGAGTGGCAGTGTGAGCAAGCTGACGATGCTGGTCACGGAAGGCAGTGAGGAGGTCAAGGGAATAATACAGTACCTTACAAGAACAATATATCCTGGTTGGTAGAAGGCGTCTCGAAACAAAAGGAATGGCAAAGTAGTATAACCGTGTTTCTAAAAGTAGACGAAGAAAAAAGACCAGGTCTGCATATAATGCCGTAGCGTGGGCGAGGGTTTCAAGTAGGTAGAAAGAGGTTTCAGGATAGTATGGCGGGTTATTGTTTTGTGAGATTTGACGGCGGTGATCGATAGTATAAATATTGTATCGTGCTAGGTGTTTGGTAACGGTGTTCACATCGAAGAAGCATAATAATGAGAATAATGACATGAGTAGAATGTCATATATGATCTATCTGTAGAGCGAGGAAGAGGTCTGAAATTTTAGAATAAGAGAATAAATTGGAGTGGCAGTTAAATAGGTAAAATAGAGTGTGTGTGTAAGTGAGAAGACGTAAGTGAGCGAATGCTCCCAGGAGGGTCAGGAACGTGTGTTGATAACTTTCTTTTTGCAGAACATCCAAGGCTAAATCTACGGTCCGACGAATTGGGGTTGGTGCTGCTGTTGGGCATACGCATAGGCAGAATTGTCACTGGCTGTTGGTCGCACCATTTGTTGGAGAGATGCCTGTTGTTGCAAATATTGCTGTTGTGTGGGTTGGGGTTGTGGATACACGACAGCCTCGGGATTGAATGCGGCCGCTACAGCAGCTAGTTGTTGCTGATTTTGTGCTGCTTGGATTTGTTCGGCGTTAGTCCAAGCGCACTGATTGCAAACTTGACGTTGTTGTTGGGCTTGTTTTTGCAGTTGAGCGTGATGTTGCTGAGCTTGCAGTTAAGCCAAACTTTGTTACCGTTGACCGGGAGAAAATGTTTGCGTCATTCCAGGTAGCTGTTGCGCGGCAGTATACAACTGGTGTAGCTGCTGTTGGGCGGATGCAGGGGCTTGCTTTTGTTGCTGTTGTTGCTGCTGTTGTTGTTGCTGCTGCAAGTTTGGAGAGTTGCTTACCACTGGACTTATAGGAGGGGAGGTGGCGGATTGTGCCCTGCTAGAGTAAGTGCCGAGTGGTTGCTGCACCCTGTTTTTGTTGAAGTTGCTGTCTTTGCAGTTGTTGCATTCGAGCATTTGCTGCAGCAGTAGCAGCCTGATACTGAGCTTGCCAATTGTGCAACGCCGGGAAACGGGCAAGCTGCTGTTGCTGCTGCCGTTGTTGCTGCTGCTGTTGTTCTTGATTTTTAGAATGAGCTGCAACAGCAGCTTGGGCTTGATACTGACCCGTGCACTGCATGAGTAGTTGTTGCTGCTTCTGCTGTTGTTGTTGTTGGACATCGTTTACCTGATTCACTCCAAAAGGCACCATGGTCGGAAGTTGATTATGCAACGTTTGTTGGAAATGTGCACTGCCTCCAACAGCGGTCATACGATTATCACCGTTAACAGCATCCGGATGCATTTGGGCGAAATCGCCCATCACCATGGAAGAGTTACGTATGCGCGGAGGTGGAGGTGCTTTGCGAGTTAACTTGGGGAGAGTGCGTTCTTCCGGTGGTTTCCCAGTATAATCGATTGCTTCGGACACGCAAAATTGATTGCATCGTCCAGGTGGGACAGAGCCTTTTCTCCACTTCGGAAATGAGATTATGTAGGGCCTGGTAAATTATCATCAACACGTTCCGGGGACGCTGCCATTAAATAAAAAGTTTCACACTTTCTCAAGTGTTTTTGAACGAGCACGCTCACGAAACCCACACTGAACATTTGTCGCCCCATGTGGGAATACTGTATGTACATATATCGGCATAGCAATTAATGTCTACGCATGCATTAACATGGTATTTTGTTGTTCTTCGCCCAAACTCCAAATATATGCATGTATCCGTTAAACCGTATGATGGATGCATATATTGCAGCTTGCCCCATGGAGGAGTTATACTACCCATAATGCCCGACAGAAAAACGTACGACCCCTATGGCAGCCCCGGGCCATGTCTGTTGCCATCCGTCTTTAGTCAGTTATATATGGATAACGACACCTACAAGCATCTGTAGACCAACGCAAGCCTATATCTGCCTTAGTATACACTTCTAGCATTTTCATGCATACAGTGAACTAGTTGCACTACTGGTAAACGAATGAGCACCGAAATCCCCACCTTTATGAACGAAGACTCTCGCACCAACAACCTAATGCACACAATGAAGCCATAACGGAAATAACTGATTTTGGAAATCGGTGCTGGTAATCAGATAGTCGTGGCTCAAAGGGGGCCGCGGTGGCTCTCACGTCAACCCCGTCTCTCCCGTGGTCATTGTCCGTTGCACCTCCGGCGACTTCCGTGGGCCTCCGGGGTCCTCTTCATCCTCTTCTTCCTTTCTACGTCGTCTCTGGCTCTTCAGGTCTACCTGAAATGAAAATGGTGAATATTAATATTAATATTGCTTAGCTTTTGCTGATAGGCGATGCACACAGATGTAAACCTCTTGGCCGAACTTTGGCATACGTCGCAGTGCACCCATTCGGTTATTTCGTCCAAATCCATCACGGCTTGCTCCAGCCTGCAGAAGCCGCATGGATCCTGTGTGATTGGTGAAGGCGGTGGCCCGGATTTCCTGCGTTTATCCAACTTCTTCAGTCTGTAGCCAGCGGAAGTCATGGCGGCGTGCTTCCTAAAGTTTACCAACTGTCAAGGATCACCAACGAGATGTATATCAACGTCTTCGGTACCCCTGAGAGCAACGAGAGCCTTACGTCTCGAGGACATAGGCAACGGAATGGATGAGGACGTGCTGGGAATCAGTTCAACCTTATTCCTAATTCCCTGTATCCCATTAATGCGAACGTTGTTGCCGACGAATGCACCAACTTCTGCGTGGTTCTCTGTGGGCCCCACGGCGAATTCTTTACCTGCCCCCATCAGCGTAGCAATATTTCGCAGTTGCTCTAACAAACGCCCTGACGCTTCTTCACTTACAGTCAAAGAAGACACGTAAATGTCCTGGCAAGCGTCGGTAAAGAGGGACATTTTACCTTCTTTACTGATAGGTAAATGTTCCTCCGCTATGCTAAACTTCTTCTCGGGTGAGGGAGATGGGCGTGTGTATCGCCCACCGGTCTACTGGAAGTCTCTCAGCGTCATACCTAAGGGATGGGCTAACACGCAATATGTGGCTGCGTGGTTACAGCCACTGGTTTCAGAAAGCGCACGTGCATGAAGGCTGAACACCCATGAATACACGTTCACCGCAAGATTTAGGACGACCTACCTCCCAAGACCCACTAACATTCTGAAGATGAACTAGCATATGCGCTTCCAGGTGGCCATGAACTACATTTTTTTGCAAACTGGCTAATTCTGCTTAGAAGGACAGCATGCATCTCCACGCCTGTGGGTGGGACGTAAGTACCGAGAAACTCCCTGATAACGCGGCGACGCCTAGCCCCGTCTAACTCTTAAGTGCGTCGCATCATTCGCGAGAAAACATCAAAAAGGTTGGGTCTCGTTGGCAGACCACGATTAGATCCCTGTTCCAGATCCCGCTACCATCGTCTATCGCGAACGTCACCCCAATTTTCCCCTCGGCAACCGCGGCTATCACTATACCAGTAAATGCTATCAGCTAAGCCCTCAAAAGCAAACAAAAGAGCAAGGAAACCCGTTTTTTACACTGACTTACCAGCGACAGATATATCATTCAATGCATATCATATCAATCCTCACTTTCGCCGATGCCGATGACGTTTCCATTCTTCCTGTTTTCAAACAAGGATCAGCCAAAACTCATCCCCAGTGTTTTTCGCCCCTCCGCATTTTCACCCGGCTTCCAACTACTTTCTGGGCTCCAGGATCCAAGGCAAAATGACCGACGTTCTTTTCCATATCCGTTTAAAAATGGGTATCTATCGGTCATCAATACTCTTCCCGTCAGCTGTTTTGGTCCGTTTTGACAAGATTTTACCTTCCACTCAAGGTCGTTGGAGAATTTATTCATGACAGTTTGACATTCATGTTCATTTTATAGACTCGGTAAATCCGAATATTGCAGACACCTCCACAACAGACGCCATCTTCCAATTGAAACTTGCCTCTGCGATACGCAATTTTGGCGCACATAAACACCGTGTTTCTCTTATTATGCCAATTTTTGCTATTTCCCCTCATTTTATACCGAAACATTTATTTGTTATTCGACGTGACTTGCAGTACCCCGGTAACATTTGATCAAGCAACCAAGCATGCATTTGTTAAAATAACTTCGCTGTACCGCTCGGATAGATGCCGAACACTGACCGGCACGAAAAATGGAAACCTAACAACATCTTCCCGTTTGAGTAACCTAAGACTACTTTGTCCGCACAATAAATCTTTAGCGCAGACGACGTCGCTCCGGTCACTAATTAACTGGATCTTCCGCCTGAGACTATTAATATCCCGATCAGTAACTAGGCGGTTAAACCTATCCCGCTCATATCTACAAACCACCATAGTATTCCCAAAAATTTTCATTTCGCTGATTACGTGTGCATCCTGCACTACGGTTAGCTTACGATTGCGCGCGTGATAACGATCATGAGACCGATGAAAGGAATGATTGTGTTGGAGACAACTTACTACCACCTGGTATTGTCCACTAACTGCATGCAACATGAAGTATGCTGGGCAGTTGACATTGGGAAATCTGCGAATATATATTACTTGAAAAGATAACAGAATTACCGACGACCACTTTGATTTCTGTGACGCTTGTGGACGCACCAATACTTGATGCGATAGTACGGAAAAGAAGAGGAAAGAGATCCTGGATGCTCTCGGAGCCAATTTCCGGAGCTGACACTGTGATATTTATAAAATGATGCAGGCGTGTTGTGCTGAAACACCCTAAAATCACATTCAAAATAGGAAGAACTAGCATAAAACGAACGAACACAACGGGTAAACAATTCTGAATCATCTATGTAGGCAGCAGTCGCTTCCGCACGAACAGCCATGGCAGCCATGAGAACGCAACTGACGTGGTTTTCGGTTTAACATGTTTGTAATCAAAATCATCCGTTTAAACAATAAGCAGGTCGAGGAGATTAACATTTTTATAATTTCCGAAAAATGCACAATGATGTAATCACTCCATTTCCCTAACAATTCGCTTTTAGCTTCAAAGGATCCACTTTTCAACGTGGGAGTTTCGTCACTATCAAACATTGCATGGATAGCTGTATTCGGAGAGGACAATGTGTGAATTGTGGGGCTGAGTCGATGGTCGAGAGGAAAGCATCCCATTAATTTTCCGTGCGCAGACCCCTTTTTGTTAGGAGGGGTTCGGTTAAACAAGCTTTCCGGAGGAAGAAATCCGTGTTCCGCCGCAGGGTGCATACAGAGGAATTCCTCCATGAGACCTGTAGCTGTTCATTTGCAGAGAACATGGTTGAAAACAAGATGGCATCTCGGATATCGAGCTCGAGGTGCAGAATGGAATGAGCTTTAGTTCATTTTGTACAGGACGGTAGTAACCTCAAAGGTCAATTGTGCTTCCAGATTTCCTCCGGTAGTATGCGCAAGATTTAGCCCCCTTGGATGCCAGTGGTGCACCACTGTCAGTTATGTTTTCCAGCTGCAATTTATTTTGTCACAAAGGTCCCGTATCCCCTAAAATAAGGAAGGAATAGGGACTTTTTCTCGCTGTTGAGGCGAGAGAACATCCATTAATGGATGTTTACAAGTTATTTCCATAAAGTATGTACAGTGCTTATAAGCCGTATATGGCATTTGTCCAAAGGATTGCCACCGATCGGTGACATTACTAAACTACTACATGCTTGGTGGAATTTTTCTAAGTTCCATTGCTCATCGTTTTGCATCTGAGGATTTTCATGTTTGCTGACAAATGGCGTGAATCATTGGATTAACCCAATACTTGCCCCAAGTGGCGATCGCTAAGTGGAAATTGAAATTTGTTCACAACGAAACCCAATTAAGTAGCCTCCCAATTAGCACCTTCATAAGAGGTATTTCTGAAGCATTGGACAGTTTGCCATTCTTTATTTCACGCAATCTCCAGCATTGTTTTTAAAGTTTATCGCAAATGAAAAACCAGTACATTGGTTCACTTCTGACGAGTAGTTCCATCTTTCCACTTTTTATGTTCGAACATGAGTACGCATGTAATTTTCACACCTGCTTGTACATGTGAATCTGCACATATTTTTCGAAAAATATCAAAGTAAGCCTACATATACTTGAATAACGTACATGCATATATTCAAAACAAATTGGAAAAACCTGCTGTACACTGACTGTAGCTAAAGTTTCCGAAATAATTTCAAAATCAACTTTGCACTTACACATGCACGCTTATTTCGTTTAGGATTTCTTCCAGGATCCATAATAAATAATGAAACAAGAGTATGTCAACACTGGTAAATGTTTGCGGCTAAATTATTGTTGCGCACATAGCTGTTCCTAAATATTCATATACTGAGGGTTGTATGTAAAAATTGGGTGAACACATTTTGACGTTCGTTCAAGGTGAAACCTTCGGAAGAAAATAAGTCTATTTTCTTTATTACGAAGAAATACGTTACCCCGTTTTTATGCGGATTACAACCACCAAAATTTTAACCAAAACCTGCTGCTAATCATCATCACGGTTCGGCGTTAAACAACAAGGCAAGCATTTTCCCCAGTTACGTTTCCATAAAATGAGTGAGTATCCAAGGGGAACGAGGAATGGGTTTACATAGATGGAAAAATATATGATACTACTGTAACGAACACACGGAACGCAGTTTAACTTTACGAACAAATGTCTGTTAATGATTCTGATTCGATAGAACATGACAAGAAGATCGCCACTGTTCACGGTTCACTGCCGTATCTTTCAGTGTCTCCAGCGAGCTAGTTTTCCGGCCTTTCGGACCCCAACCACGAAGGCGTGAGACACCTAACTTACCTATGTTCGCCGTGCCTTTTCTCACCCGGCGTTGCCGCACCATCCACTGACTTCCACATAAGTTCTTCTGAGGGAGTAACGGAAATTAGGGCACGATATGGTAGACGAATGTCCGCCATACGCAATTCATGACCCAACAAACGCAGTTCACTAAGCTTCATAAGCCGAGATAAGGTGTTCTCGAAACTGGCACCGAATACTAGCTTCCTCACCTCTACATTACTCACCCGGTCACTCGATCCAATCTTGGCGTTACTACGTAGATATCGTTGATCGAATCCCTCTAGGCGACGACCATCTCCGGCACGCATACTCGATGTCTGGCAACCATTCAGCACAGCTGAGCAAACTACGTCACAGTACACACGACCTTTTAACTTCAAGGACATATCGAGTGGGGCCATAAGTGTTTGAATGCAGCTTACGCCGCTCGCGCCTTGGATATGCGTGTGCTCACCTAGATTTCCGTGCCACCATCGTTCGCCGCGTTGCTGCCGAGGTAAATGAAAAGTCGACAATCGTTAGTTCCTTTCCATCCCGGATCACGTTCGGGACTACTGTGGTCCAGCCTTGTAACAGCGCCTTACATTTTGAGGTTGTGAAGCACATGCCAAATGGAGCTACACATCCCGAAATTTTATCTGGTGCACGTTGCACATGTTCCTGCAGATTCGAACAGTCTTACAAAGTGGTCCGCTTACTTTAGGTCACAGAACTTCTCTTCGTTTGCCAGTTCGACTCCTACATGATGGAGATTTCCTAAAGCATTTTTCACTACCTCATGGATGAGGAAGTTGAACATGAATGGTGAGATGGGAACCCGTTGTCGACCGTTGCTAGTCGTTTCGAATACCTTCTTATATCGTTTTGCTGCAAGTAGAATCTTTTCTCTTCTGTCTCCAACCCAATCGTTGCCCTTCTGCCTACCATAGTAATCTCCAGTGATAACTACGCAGGCCCGATGCTCGCCGACGGTTATTGCCAAGTATGTAGTAGGTGGTTTTCATCTGTTAGCTACATTTTCTCAAGCCTCGTCAGCCTCTGAATCTGGGGTTCCCTTCATGTGCGCACTTTAATGCAGGCGTTCCACAGGCGTGTTGAACTCTGACAGTGGACAGTTTGACTCCTTCGTATTGAATTGTCTGCTGTGGTAGTGAAACACGTAATTCAGGATTTCGAGTAGAGTAAGTTCAAGCTAACTGGCCAAACGTCTCTTCAAGATATTTTCTTCGCACTTAGGAACGAAGTAGCCTCAATCTGTGGGTCAACGTGTGTATGGAATAGTCTTGAGTGAGAAGGCTGAAGCAACCCTTTTAGATTGGATCCCAGTCCACAGCCACTTGTGTGACATGAGACTGCAGAGATAGTGGGGGTCTCGAAAGGATAAATGTGTTTAGGCGAGTTTATTTGTTTATCTCGAAGCAACGCCACGGACCTGCAGACTGACGGAAGACGAATTTTATGATAAATCGCACTCTGTTCGAAGAGCAAACGTTGAATTGTAGTGGTATGCGTGATTTTAATGCCACAATTGGAAAACTTAGTGCATCGGTAATCCTGTTAGTGGGGCGATGCGCATGGCTGCATGAAGGAACGAAAAGGAGAAGACTTCTCAATTCGGTGCAAGATATATTAATGAGGAATATAGTCTATCTAGTACAATTTCGCAGTTGCAGTGCACAGCGAATGGGCTAACTCGATCAGGTGTTTGAGCAGATTGACCGTGTGCGTTAGTACATTGGCGGGGGATTTGTCCAGAATGTAGATATACCATGATCACGTAGTCGAATGGACTTGCGTTAGTTTTTATGCGCCATTTTTGTGAGCTGAATGCCATGAAGCGGCAAAAACCGATTGGCTTGAAGCGTTTGTCTGATTGAGGTTGTTCTCAACAGCTATAACAGGAATGCCAGGCAATCAAGAATTTGGACGAGAGCGATGTAAAAGAATGGGATCAATTAAGAGGTAATGCATTTGGCAGCGATTTCGCTGCGGTCCAATTAGTGTTCATCAAACAAACTGGATCTCGAAAGCGTCGCTAAGTCTAATGGAGCAAAAACGCAGCCTGACTAACTGAAAGGAATGAGTGAGATTGCGTAGGACGTTGCAAGCGTCAGTTGAATAAATGTCAGGATGACGGGAAAACTGGTGGGTTAGTTAGCCGAAGACATGGAGTGGCGTCGCGTTCAGGTCACGTCAAAGATTGTTTAAGTTATAGGATACAGCGGTGGCGGCGGAACTTCGTTATGATGTCGTGTGCGATAGGAATGGAGAGTATCCATGGTCCGAAGGTAAATCGAGTTGGGCAGAGCATTTCAAGATAGTTTAACTGGCCGCACGCTAAAGTATTTAGTCCCGACGGACTGGAGATGTGAATCCATTGGGAGGTGTACTCTGATCAACAGAAGTGGAAAGTGCATTGGTCTGAATAATCGCTTAGGGGAAAGCTGCCGGGTACGAACCTTCTAGTTTTTTCAAATTCGGGTGAGAGTGATGATTGAAATCACTTACTCTTGCTTCGGTGATATTTGGGATAAGAGAGCGATCCCGCTATTAGTGGGGCGAATCACTGATGTAATACCATGTTCAAGAAGGGCTACACAGAGTGACTGCAGCAATAATCGTGCGGATTAGTTTTACTTCCGTATAGTTTACTAGGTGTTAGCTTTGATAATGCTGCGCCGTTTGCACACGATTCGCGAGAGATAAATATCGGACAACAGGTCCGGATTCGCAGGTGAGTTTGCATCGACACAGGATGTTACTCTTCGACAGATACCATGAAAGATAAGGCGCACGGCTATAGATCGTAGTCTTCTCGATTGAAGGTGCTTTTCGCTCCGTGGATGGACCGCACTACTGAGTGCTCGTCCAGGAAGGGTATTGCCAAACAGTTTGTGCACCTGTTGCGAGAATTGTACTAGCATACATATGGTCGCGTTAGGTATCGGTGATGTCGTTCATTGAACGCTAGCGGCGTTCTCGAAAGAGTGTCCATCTTCTCATTTCTTGTTCAACCTTAGTAATGGACGGAGGTGATGGAGATATTTTAGGTAGGTTCGGATGTAGAAGGACTGGGAAGTTGCAAGGAATGTTATGTGATAGATTCCAGCGACGAGTCGTTCTGTTGATCTGCGGACCAGCAAACGGGCAATATAGACTGTCGAGATGGTTGCTCCGGTTTGGCATGTGCTTTGCAATTCAAAGTGCAAAGTACTGTTACAGGACTGGAAACGACAAGTAGTGCCGACTTGTATTGAAATGAAGGAGCTGAGATTGTGAAGTTTCTCACTACCTTGGTTAGCTGCGTGTCTCACGATGGTAGCTCGGATTGAGGTAAGTAACATGCGTATATTCACGCTCGGGCAGATTAATCTGGACTGAGAACACTTGTGGGTCGGATGCGTCGATTGCTGAGAGTTGTCGTTGTGGTCTGGTGCACAGTGGTTCAAGTTCTGTTGTACGGTTGCGAAGACTGGAGTATGGGTGTGAAGAAATGTTTGTCGGTTAATGGTTTTCAACCGCCGATATCTAGTAGTATGGCTGGGATTGGATGGAGGTGACCGGGGAGTAAATTGAGGTTAGGAATCTGGATGGGTTGCCATTCTGAGAATCGCTTGTTTATGTATGAGACTTAGTGCATACTGCTGGTTGGGTCAGTGTTGCGTATGATACACGTCTACATCTATGCGTTATTTGTGTTCCTACTAAGGATGGGAAGAGCAGTGAAGGCAGCCAGATGACGTGGCAACGTGGGATACAGAAGAGTAACAGAGTTAGATAAAGTAGTGTCTCATGCTTCGTGGTTGAGGGTGAAGGATCATCGACTTGCTGGCTGGAGAACTGAAGGATATGGAGTGAACTGTGAACAGTGGCGATGTGCTGTATTTTCTATAACTGAATCAGAATGATTGAACAACCACTGCGTTTGTACAGTTAGATGTTGTTCCTGTGGTGTTGGCGTTGCAGCAGCGATATCATTACTCTGCAGTGTTGGTCCTCCGTTCGCTTGGATATTACTCTTTTTATATAAAGTGCTATCTGGGGAACGGGCGGTCCGTGGAGGCTTGCTTGCGTTTAAGCGCTGAACGATGATGATGATGATGATGACTGTCAAGTTGTCATTTTCTGTCGAATCTGAATCACTGTGATGTCGTGCGTTCTTACGGTTGTGTTGTTTTACGTGTTGATAACTACGGCGATCTTTTTCCTCATTCTTGTGGGCCTTTTCCCTATCCACTTTGTATATTCATTCTCCCTATAGCAATGTGTTACTCTAGAAGTGAAATAGCAGCAGTATATGCATGTTTCGATTTATCGTGTGTCATGTTAAGTATCACTGATATATGTTCCATTTTTGGCTTCTGTTAGCTGAACTGCATTCATGGGTCGAGCGGGTGAGCGTTGAGAACCAGACGTCGACTAGGCGTTTGTGTAAGGGACTTCGTCTGAACTGTGATTATTTGGACTTCACGCAGAATTGCATTTTCCTCTATGATGATTAGTTTCGTATTGCCCTTTGCTAATACGACACGCAAGTCATCACATTATGTCTTGATGCAGTCTAGTTTGGTGATTGGGAGGTGATTAGACCAAGGGTTGATATTACGCATGGAAAGCTTTTCGGGTCGACCATATTCTCTGATATGATGGCCACATAGGTTATTTGTTAGCACTAAGTGTCACAGACTGTTACGTACTCTTGTTATCTAACTATTTCACCCGCCACTTTCGTTCGCTAACTTTTTGTTCTCTAGTAGATGTTGCTTCCCTGTAGCAACTAGAAACAAAACTCAGTGCAAGACTGTTGGTAATAAACTATTGAAGCAAATTGAACCCTAAACTATTGTTGTTGAGCAAACGGATAATATTCTCACTGCCCGCTGAACGTTCTCTTTTATACTTGTTTTTTCGGACTATATTGGAGATAATATAAATACCTGTCAAATTCATTATAGGTTAACTTTACCTTGAAGCTTTCGTTCACAGAAATGCAAGTTGATGATGGAGTTTTTCATGGGAACGAAATAATCAATGAATCATATTACGTTTTACGTAATCCAGGAAGTTACCGTAAGATTCATTTATTTCACTGTGATGTATCTTGTAGACCCAGCTTTAATTATCGAAAGTCGAGTTAACGATGCCGGTGGTTTGGAGTATTTTGTGCACTATAAAAATCGTAAGTTCCATTTTTACATTTCTATTTCCCTTCAAAGTTGACAAAAGGTTGGATGAGTGGGTCTCCCCGGAACGCATTGATTTCTCTCGGAAATTTCCCTCTCGACCTCGGTCGCCGGATTTTGTGGCGATCCCGGATGAAGGAACATCTCGTCGGTTTACACGAAACCAAAAACGTCGCTACGTGGAAAGTTGTGCACAGGACTCAGTAAGCAATAACCTTTACTATTTTATGATTAAATTAATAATTTCATGTTCTTTTGAACAAATCCAGCGCTCAGAAGAGAGCTTCACTATGCTCTCTTGATGTCCTGCTAGAGGATCAGTAACAGTGTGTGCTGCAAATTTAAATGTTTCATTAGGCTTGTTAGTCACACGGACTTGATGTTAATTATCATCATTTGCTAATGACGTTTGAAGCATGAATGTAGTGGGAGAAGCTTGTCCTATAGCCACTAGGGTCCACTGCACAGAGGGACGCTAAGACTTGGAGTGGCACAGAACCACATAAGGCCTCATGTAGCGGCCAGCCGCAGTAACGAGCCGGGTGACATCAAAGTGATCGTCGCCTGTTGGATTCAAATGTTTGACATTTTCGGTGACAGATGCCTAATCCATTAGAGCGACATTTACCATTATATCATTATCGTTCATCATTAAACAACCGAGCCAGTCGCACCTACTGCTGCTGTTTCACTTCCAGAATAACACGTTGCTATAGGGAGAATGAATATACAAAGTGGATAGGGAAAGGCCCCGAAGAGGAAAGATCCCGTAGTTATACAGTAAACACATAAGTGAAGAACGTGACTAAGTCATTCGATTCGACGAAATGATAATTGAAGTCATGCTTATGTTATGTCATCTAGTGTAGCTGAAGTGACGAGTTTTCGGACCCAAAGAGACGTGAGACTAGTTACTACTTGTGTATTTCTTCCCACGTGCACTGTAATCTGTTAGCCTCCCAATGTCTCATTCCTGGGGAAAAAAAATAAGGCCAGGTATGGTAGACGAGTGTCGCATAGCGACACTGACAACAGGCGTGTCTATGCTTATTTGTGAACAAGGTATTTCTGGGAAGCGACCTAGTTTATAGATTCTGACCTGTGATTGCCAGAGGTCATCCATCAATCAGCCATACTAGTTAAACCATGTTGTCGAAACCTTACAGACGAGTTTACACGCTCATCCACGTCCTGCACCAGTACAACGAATGAAGATGGGAAGTAACACGATCATTGATTCAGTGAATATAGGCCCAGAGCAACAAGTGATTTGAGTCCAATGTAGCCTGTCGAGATTGCATACGATTTTATTCTATCACTCCGGTGCCATCGTTCGACCCATAGCACACCAGAGAATGTTAAATGGTATAATCGTTAGCTTTTCCATTCAGTATCACGTTAGGGACTTTGGTCCAGCTTGTAAAAACTTTTACATTTTGAAGTTGTGAGCATATGCCAATGGAGCTACACATCACCGATTCCTATTAAGTGCAGTTGTGCATCTGGTCACAGACTGGAAAGACTAAGTGTAACTGGTGTCTAGACTAATGTTCGCTTCATTTCCCCGTCGATCTCAGTCCCCGGAGACATCGGTAAAGCATTTCCTCCTACGAAGTTAACCAGGAAGGAGTGATTGGGCCACATGTATACGGATAGCGTTTCCGAATGAATTACAGTTCACGTATACTAAGCGAATAGTGTATGCGAGTACAATGGTCGACCAGGTTTTAGATTCAGTTTATATGCCGCTTCGGTAGAGCCATGAATAGTTTGGTGATCTACGAGTCGACGGGTCTTGGAGAAGAGACTAGATGAGAGGGCGTTTGTGCAGGGTTTTAGTATTTTGAATAACAGTGAATATCTGTCGATGCAACCTCGACTGGCAAATCGGCCTGCTGTTTGCGGGATGTGTTCGCGATCGTTTCAGGTGTGTAGATTTGTCGAAGGTACACTAGTAATATGGAATGAATTAATGCAGGATATTGTACTGTCCTGTATACGCTTTGTTGCAGAGGGTAAATAATGACATTATCCAGATAAGGACGATATACGATATATCTGAAGCAGCGGCATTGATTTCCACAGCTTGCTCGGCGTTTTAAAGGTGAGCTGGGGAGGTGCGTCCGGTGATCGCACGCGTGTTTCTGGTCATGCTTTACAGAAGCGCGAATATTTGAATCGAGTGGCACTGTTCCTTCCGGTTGGGATAAGGAACCTCCAAAGGATTACATTCCAGGCGTCGGGACTAATTAGTTAGCGTGCGGAGTTAACTGATCCTTGAAATGGCTCTGCCACCGGTCCAGTCTATTCTGATCTAACATGGCTGAGCTGAGCTCTACATTTATCCGACGGTTACTCGAAGTTTTCGGTCAACGTGTTCGGTATAGTTAACAGTCTTTGAATGTTCTTGAAGCGGACGCCACTCCATGTCTTCGCTAATTAACGGGTCCGTTTTCGTGTCATTCTAGTTTATGGTCATACGCTAGGCAAGATGGAGCTTATCATTTTCATTTCAGTTAGGCAGCCGTCCGCGTTTTTTGCTCCCCATTAGACTTAGCGAGCTTGCCGAGATCCCAGTGTTTTTTGATGAACAAGATTTGGGCGAAGGGCGAAAATTCGTGAAAAAGCATAGCCTGCGTAATTTGATCCCTGCGTCTATTGCTGCTCCGTCCGAAGTTCTTGTTCTGGTAGATTTGTTATGTGTTGAGAAGCCGAATCAGAAATCGTTGAAGAATGGGTTGTGGCTGCGTCGATGGCTTGTGCCACAAAATGCATTAAAATAACGCATGGTCGATCGATGTAGTGTCCAGTTGATATTACAGTTCTGAAGACCCGCAATGGTGATAATGTGACATGGTCATCTGATAAACTGACCATGTCGAGTTGGGCGCATGTCGCTGTGCGAAGCGACTGTGGTCGGAAATGTTGTACTAGATAGACTTATTGCCTATAATGATCATATTGACCAATTGGGAGAAGTTTTCTCCGTTGTCTGTTCGCTGTGAGGCTGGCGCATCGCGAACTAACAGGATTCGATGCTAAGTTTTCCCCAATTTGTGCTTAAAGTCATGCTACACTACAATGTCGAGCGTTGTGCTCTCGGACAAGAGTGAGAGGTTTATCGTAAACTATGTGTTGGAGCATATGCCCGGGATAAAGATAAATGCCTTAACACTGCTATTTCGGAGCGCACTGATCTGGAGTCTCATGGGCACAAACCGACTGTTGGGATCCATTATAGAAGGGTTGTCCCTGTTA
>LUCM01006124.1:0-47237 GCA_008360955.1 Fasciolopsis buskii
CCCGGGCGCGCAATCCAGAAGAGCCGAAATAACCGCCAAACCGGTCGTGTCGTGTGCTCCCGGGCAAATTTTGTTCACGCATCCACATACTACTTGCTCCTTCTCTCTGTCCATACGTATATTTAAACCATGCTTTTTTGCTGCATTTCCACGCGTTTCCCTAATTGTTGCTTTCGAGTCTATGGAGAAATTGTGAATTTCTTAAACGAAACTTTTACTTTCGTTTTTCTCTCATTGCCTGAAAATGTTTTGTGGACCACTATGGCATGGATCATTCATGATGTTCACGGCCGCTCTGTGGGCTTCGTTTTACCCCGCCCTCCAGTCAGTAATGTGGGTCCTCTTTGTCGATCTCTCCTAGAGCCTTTGGCTCCTAAACCCGATGTGCAAGGTAGCAGAGCCAACCGAATCGTTTGCACACAGCTAGAAGCCAATGGCTGGAAACTGTGAATTTGTGGCCGGTTGCATTTGATAGTAGACTAACTTTAGTTCCACAATGCCATATTATTTTATCTCTTGGTCTCATGCGCGATCTCAACTTAGTCAACAATTAATAGGTCCGCGATGGGAAAGAGAACCTGGAGACAATCGTACGTTTCCCCCAACTAATGATTGAGGTATAAAAGCTGAAAAAGAAAAAAATTGTATGAATAACAAACGGAATGAGTAGACAGGACAGTGACATCCAACCCAGCCAGGGAGATATGGACTAGAAAAGGTGATTGTTAAGGAAATGCGAATGTTCGTGAAGTTTCTTTTGTTCTTTTTTATGACATGCTTGGAACATGAGCGCAGTGGAGGGGACGTGTACCATTGCCACCAGGGCCCACTGCAAGGGTGGAGGGAGGTCGCCACCCTTGACTTTTGAACTTGGAGTGGCACAGAACCACATAAGATCTCATTAGTCCAGGTGTGGTAACAAGCTGGGTGACAACGATGTGTTGTCTACCACCGGCGAACCTGTGATTCGAACTTTCGGTTCGCTCGATCACCTCCGGTCAAATTGATTTTCAGTTAGTAGGGTGAACGCGGTAATCTAGATACTGTAAAGTGATGCGCGTAGAAAACATTCAAGTACAGTCCAGTTAGTTGACTCCGCTTTTAAAAACAGAAATATTGTACTTCGTTGGAAATATGATAAGACGAAGTGTTCCAGTGCTTTGAAGTTCGAGGTATAAAGGTTGAAATGAACTTCAGCATCCAGAGACAGACTTGACAGGGATAGCTGTCTATATACGAGAAGAACGGAAGTCAGGGGGGGATAACTCCCGAAACGAGTTCTGAGGGTCATAAACCAAAACTGTAACGATAGGATAGAGATAATTAAGTAACTGCTCGGCGATGGGCAAGTGACTGGAGAATGGAGCTCAGGGACAGCCCCCTTTTGAATCCGATCAAAAATAGAATCATTGGTAGATGAATCTTCGCCCATGCACGAGTGCGGCATACAAGTGCTTTTTCTGGATTATTATTCACTTTTTGAATCTGCCCCGTTTTTTTCACTTAGCAGGTTGCAATCATTTGCCTGCTCCCTTATCTTTTTGAATAGCTCAACGACTACTACCCTCAATGACGACAATACGCTAAGTTAAGATAAAGACAATCTGTAGAGTGACTTAATGGGACCGGTATGGTACAAGGTGCTGCTCTACCACCTTTTTTCATCTTATAATAATGACATACGTGTTACCACTCCTCGTTTAAGCATGCTGATTATATTGCTATTTCCATTCTCACTTTAACCAATCAGACTCCCTATACAACACAATGATCCGATATCATTACATATTCTTCATCACCCGATCTACTTCTCGCTCCAAACAAATATTCTGTGTACCTCTACTCGGCTCCAGCCCACAATGTAGACTCAAAAAAGCGGACAGACAGACTCAGTCATGTGAAGCACATAGGTGTTATTCTCGAAAGTCTGCAGATGCATAAGATTTTGCTCAAAAAGGTCTTTCTTCTCAAACGGTGAAGTTGTGTCAGTTTTGATCCGAGAAGACAGTGATAGAAATTTTTGTTCAACAAGGAGTTCCCTCCATTTCCCTCTATAGCTCTCCTGTGACTTTCCCAGAACTTTTAAAAGCTGCTTTTAGATGGTTAAGGCGGGGATTGGAAATTAACAACCAGTCTTCTAAATTCTTTTATCTGTTCTTGTTAGCGAAGTCTATGGTGGACATACTAAAGTGTATTTGAAAGATAACACGACGACTGTTCAGGCTGCAGTCCCACTCCTGCCGCCCCACATCCTGAATGATCCATTCTTGCATTCCCGCCAGCAGGAATGTGCTGATATCATAACTCACCCGAACTCTGGCAGAGATGAAAACAACCACTAAAATTTCAAACATTCGATAATTAAATAAATATCGGCGTACTTCGGTCAAGTTCCTTGAAGTTTGTTTTTCTCTTCTTTATAGTGTTCCAACGATGTTGTGGTGCGTATTTTTTTCTTCGGCTAGAGATTTGTGTACAACTTGCTAAAGCACAAATGCAAGCGCACATATGGTGGAAAGCGGACGTACGAAGGTCATTTATGGCGCCACGTGCGACAGAGCAGGTGATCTTGTTGAATGCAGTGCTAATTTAATGCATGCGAAATAGAGCATCACCATTCAGGACTACGCTAGACTGTCCGCTGAAGCGACTAAGAGTCCAGATTGGTTCCACTGGGACTTCAAAACCAGGAAGTCTTGGAAGCAGCGAATCTCGAGAAACGCAAAGGCTTCTCAATGTTCCAAGGACGCCGACTGTATACATCTTGATGTTTAACGCACGCGCGCGCGTTTTGACTAGCTGCGCTGAAATTCCGTGACATCCTATCCTTTATTGTCGGATATTTCGTTCACTCATGTTCTCCGTTCGACGCTGGCAATTACTTTCGTTTAAAAACCATATCACTTCCCAACATAGACTGCGATCCCGTATTGCTGCACCTAAACGAGCTTCTAATCGATCCAAAAGAGGCACTCGTGTTGGCTGGCGGGCAGCCCTTAAATGCACCCTTCCAGCCAAGATATCCATTCCGACATTGTTGAGTACCAACATCCGTTCTGTTTACGAGAACGTCGGATCCGTCCCTCACACTTCAACCGCCGATGCACGTTCACACGCGTCATCTGAAAACATGCATCGTGGCTGAACCCGGATGTTGCTGATTCACTCGCGCCCATAGACCGCTTCAGACTCCATCGGCAGCACAGAGTTTCAGACAAGAAGAAGACTAGAGGCGGTGTGGCAACATACATGAACTCCTTCTGGTGTGGCAAGTCCGATGTTATTTATACACACTCGCTAAACAGAATTGACTGTATCGTGACAGTGTCATCCTTGGTTTTCTCGCCATACCAGCACTACCGTAACGAATCTATACGTCACCTCCTTCAGCTCGCAACAAAATATCGCATTTTCGACTCGCCTCTGGTATTCATTTTTCCTGTGTCTGAGGATAATCCGCATATTAGTGCAGGTGATTTTATTCATGCATCTGCCCTACCGCTGACTGTTTGATTTGACTGACCTCTACGTTTCTCCCACCAGAGGCGACTCCATTTTAGATAGAGTTATTACCAACCACCCTGATTTATTTCCCCTGAAAATGCGTGCTCCAATTTCAAGTAGCGATTAGTTTCTTCAGAAACCCCTTTCGCTCGCATCTACCTGTTTCTCTTTTGAACGCCTGCTCAACGACAATGTCAAACTTTTCATAGACGGCCAACGCAATCTTTGATATCTGCTGCCGCCACAGAAACACTATTCGTCTCAAATGGCCGTACCTGCACCCAGAAACTGAAATCTCTAAGAAGACGCAAGGAACACTTCTACAAATCCCATGATAACTCATGCGTGCGGTATATTTGCAACCTAATAAAAGCTAAAATCCAACGTATCGACACTTCATTCGCCAGCCAACTCCTGAGTGGTAACAACAATCGATTCCTATGGCAAGGCATTCGACTGTTTTGTGGGAATAAGAAGCATACGAAAACTTCCACGGATGTCGATATCATCAATCGTGCTTTCATCCATCCTTCCATTTATACTCCTGTCATATTCGGACAGGGTGGCGATATGACAGTTACAAGTTATTCTAGAGACGAGGTGCTCGAACTTCTTCGCACCACTAAAATTACCACAGGGGTTGGTTCTGACAGTCTGTCTTCAGGTATTTTGAGGCATGGTGCTGTGGTTCTGACCGATACATTTACTTATCTAACTAACTCATCATTAATCTCGTCTTCCATCGCTGACTGCTGGAGACCCGTCACTATTAATCCCATCCCAAAATCTACCAGTTCTATTACTTTGGCAAAACGTTTTCACCCCGTCGCCTTAACATCTGCTCTTAAACTGACGGGGCGTGCTATAATTAAGTGCCTGCGTTCTTCTATTTATCCTGCTGACGGCTCACTTCAGTTTGTCTATAAATTTAGCAGGTCCGCTTCGGACGCTGTTGCCTCCCTCATTCACCACATTTGTAAGCTCTTAAAGGCATCGGTGAAGTTTGTGCTTTTCCTCTTCCTGGACTACTCGTCGGGATTCGACTCGGTCCTACGGTCTCTACTTCTTCATGAGCTGGGAACATTTGGTTGTCCTAGACCTTTATTAGCATGGCTGTCTGATTGCCTTACTGACCAAACCCAGTGCACCCGACTGACCGGTAAAGCTTCCCTACCACTGGTCAACAACTCAGGCGTGTTTTGGGGTGTTGCTCTTTCACCTCTGCTTACATCAGCGACTTATCAACCAGCTCCCTCTGTCATATGTTTAAGTATCCTGATGTTCCCTTCTCTCAAGCCGTTTCGAACAACGATGATTTTCAAAGTTTTTCCAACAACTTATCTCCTATCTACGATTTCTCTGCACGAGCTGTTTAAACCTCAACACATCTAAATGGCTCGAATGTCTGTTCTCTATCTCTCGGTCGGCCTACCCATCCGAACCTCTTCTATCAATTCAAAAACACTCACCAGGGCTGAGTATGTGAGATACCTAGGAGCTACTATTGATGAAAATCTGAAGTGGACTTCTCGCATTTCTACCCATGTAAAGAATCTCCGACGGCTGTCATTTCAAATCAGGAAGTTTCGGCACTACAAGCTGAAAAGAAGCACCATCTCCCGATTTGTATACTAATGCATTTTTTCAATTCTTTTTCCGTTCTCCAGTCATATGTCCAGGCTTACTTAGAAAGGACTTTGAAATTCTTCGCCGGGGGCTATCAATACTAAGCAATGTGTCCTTCGTACCACTAACTGACTTGTCCCTTAATCTGTGTGGTCAACACTTACCAGCATGTGAGAAATTTGCTAACAAAATTCTTTCTGACCCCATGCATCCTCTGCACAGCGATCTTTCAAATTGTCGCTCTCATATTTCTATACGATCCGCTTTTCGTTCCATACCCTCCAGAATCAATATTTATAGAAACACCATTGTCCCATATTTAGCACGAATTTTGACAAACCGTCACCGGATTTCAGCCGAATTCCTGAGCAACCTGTCCTAATGCGTTATTATTATTCCTGGATAAGTTCTTCTATATTATTTACCAGGCGATAAGTGTATTTTCATTTTATTTACTATTTTCCCCCTAACTTGTTTTTTACCCTCACATTTTTCGACTGAAATGCGACAATAGGACCAAATGACGTAAAGAGTGTATCGATGCGCCATGTATTGGTTTTAATTTGATTGTAAAACTTGCCGAGAGAAAGACTACCCACGATAGTCGGAACGTTGGCACATTACATCTATGAAATGCGACGTTATTTATTGCACGCAAAAGTCTATACAATAAAATACACCAGAAAGCCTCCAATGTACCCGTGGCGGCGAAAAGTAGTCTACACTCAGTGGAATCTGCCACACAGCTACGCATTTTCAGTGATAGATTTCAAATAACGTTTGACTGTGTAGCTTTTATCAAAAGGGGACTCTTTTACTACAGTAAACTATAATTAAGGACATCATGCATTGGTGAGGCAAAACAAGTTCGTCGACCACACAATGTTCTTTCAGGTTTCGAAGCATCTTGTGACAAGACAAGGAAAGCGATACTATATAGAAAACTTAGTTACATTACTCATCTGAAAGTCAACGGCACGATCCAGAGCTCTGCCACGTGACTGGCATCGCAGATATGGCATTGGAACGTGGAAGCATGAAGTACTAGCTTCAACGACGCAGCGAATAATTTGTCTGGTTTTGTGAAGTTCAGTTCTATGGAAGCAAGCGGTACGACTGGACAGGTCTGTTTTTACCAACTGATAAAAAACGTAAAATGAGAGGCCTCGGGTCACCATAGTAATAATTCGTAAACGAGGCGATTTGCCTTTGTCCCGCTCGTTAGGACAACTGAATTATCGTTAAATGTTACTACAAGTTTCAGGGTCACAGATGCCGGCTCCACTCCTCCGTGAGGATCCGGGGACTGTAGAATACCCCTCTACCGCTGAGCTCATGTTCCAAGGGTCATAAATAAATAGCTTAATTTCCAACAATCCCCGTGTTATACAGGCTACAATGGATAATGAGACGTTGAAAATCCAACATTCGACAGGAAAACCGGATGAGACAATCCGCCATCTTACCTAGACTGTCATCAACTAATGTAATAGGAATCAGCATAAAATGCCTCTGAAAAACCAAATATAACGCGACAATATGTCCACATAACACTTCGGCTCAGTAACGAATTGGATCAGGTAGAACTACTGGACTGCGGCAGCCTTAGCATGTCAAGATGAGATCATCAGTGGGTGTTGAATACCTACGTCTCCTTATACGCCTACATGGAAAACTCGTTGTGGCTCAGCCATTAATTTGACGTCACTATCCGAAGGGATGGAAACAGTTCATTTTGCTCAGTCCTCGACTAACGCTGACGCATTGGCGCACCATTCACAGGTAAATGCACATGATCTTCCCCGTAGTTTCATAAGCGAACACGATAACATATACCGACGAGGCTCTCAACTTCGTACTAACACTTGATTAGCAGTAAAATGCTGGTTTATAAACTGTTCCGGTCTCATAGGATTACACCAAACGTCATACTTCGATAAATATTATAAATATATACTATAAGCATTCTTACATGTTCATGGTTCCGATTTCCTTCCGATTGGTGAGTCATTTCGAAGATGGACGCAATGTAGACTCGGGATGCACGGCTTATTACCGTCACGGTTATCCGTGCTGTCATTTGAACCACAGCCGCTAACAACAAATTCACTGAGAAGCCTTGGGGTGAGCAATCAATGATGATGAGACGTTCGGTAGCCAACTTCACAGAATGGTAGTGAACCCAATGTCCCGGAGATATAAAGCGCTAACAAGTAATAAGGGCAAGATGCCAAGTAGTTCTCAACACAGAAACCCAATTTTTCGGAAGAGAATTTAATGCCGCACATAATAATAATTTCGTTAACTTATTTAGCCATCCCAATGTAAAAAATGGCAGTACCGCGAGAGAGCGGAAAAAAGGTGCGAAATAATTTTGGGGTTTCTGTGTATTTCCCAGCACTTAAGACCTAAACCCGAGAGATAACAAGGATAGGAGCAGCCATTCAACGAGTAGTGTTCATTGCTGCGCATATCCTTTGATATTCAAAGTAATTACAACTCACGCTGCAGCAAAATGTTATTGACATCAGTCAACAGTTCATTTTCAACGTAACCTCGATATGTGCAAATCATCTAACTGAACAGATATGAAACAGAAACCGTCTTTCTTCTAGTAGTGTTAAACAGACATTCCCGAAATCCCCTGCAAAATGCACGAAAGACAGAATAGTTTCGACCTTGAATCCAAACTAGAAACACTTCTCAAATAAATCAGCAAACCGATTTTCTTGATGAGGCCTCGTGATTATTCTGCAACGACCTTTATTCGCCTTCCGATGTTGAATTGACCGACGACAAGAACATGAAATGTATTCGTTTTACACAGTGATTTTGTACATTTCGGGTGCTCACCATCGCGGATGAGTGGAAATACTTCGTGAAAAATCAGAAAACTTACAACCGTTCAGCTGATAAGCAGAAGACGTATTTATGGTAGTTTGAAGCTACAAAGGAAAGTGTTTCGGAATTGGGTTCGAATCCGTAAACACTGCTATGGACCCAAACGGAGCTTGTGTTGATGACAGGAAATTACTAAGCTGAATGTGATGTTGGCTTCAGTTCAATTACGGCAAAAATAAAGCAGAAAAAAATTAGTAAAATTTTGATGTATTTAGAATTTTTCGGCATACATGAAGACGAAGGTGGGGATAGGGCTGATACGTGTTTTAGTTACAAAATAAATATTCCACAGAGAAATTATCATGGGAATTTGCAAAAAATACAATCCTTACTTAGGAGAGCCACGCAATACGTAGGAAGCGCGCTACCTATTGTTTTATTGAAGGATAAGTCGATAACATGCTGAATTGGTCATTATGAAATCGATCACGAGACACAAGAGAGCGGTGTAAAGTCAATAGACCGTTGGGATGATATTATCTCGTAGGGTTGACTGGAAGTGTTGTGTGTGTATGTGTGTGTGTGTGCGTGCGTGTGTGTAGCAAATGCACCCTGGAAAGAACAAATCGTCATGACCAGTTGAAAGAGATGGAAAGAAAAGTGGGTCGGAATTCAAAGGAGAATCAAACCCAGAAATCAAAGTTCACGGAATCGCTTTCATAAGGAACCTGAAAAGGTAAGAAAGGAGCGAAGGGAAAGAGAGCAAGAAAATCAGAGTACATCAGTTTAACCAACCAGTGCGTTGTGTATGGGTAGGCAGCAGAAAAAAATGAAGCTCTGAAATACCATAAGAAGGACCAAAAGAAACGATAAGAATCGGCCCAGACGAGCGGCTGAACGATGATTGCGCATTCGCGAGTTCTGAGAAAGGTCAATATTCAAGGACTGGAGGATGGAAAAAAGTCGGGACGGAAGCGAACACGGAAAGGAAGAAGTGAGAATGTCGTAACCAATCAACCTCCACAATCAGAGCTCGAGAGCATCAACAGATGGAATAGTGTGACATGCGCTACTATAGGTATGTGGGGCCGATAATCGGCGATGCAGATTTCACTGGATTGTTAGTCTTTCTAGCTGAATTTGGTAGAAAAGCTGAAATTCAAGAATAAATTGAAAACATAAGAAAAAGGGTTATCGAGGAGTGAAGGATAGGTGGTTTGAAAAAAGATGGACTGAAGTGGTATGAAATAACAAAAACACTGGAAAGTGAAAAGAACAATTCACTTTGGAGCATAATTGCCATAGAACATAGTGTACATGTTATCCAAATCGGTGAATTGATGTCATACAGATGGATTCATCTGATCCACCGGTTAGGGGTAGATAAGTGAGCAGCAAGTTTCACCTGCCGAAGTCAGACTAATAGGATGGCTCTAACAGTGAAATAACGGGAACCATTCAAAAGGACAGACACGGAAAAAGACTAAGGAAAAAAGATAACGAGACTCCACAAATCTGATTGCCATATGATACCTAATATATGCACTAGCATATTAGTGTTCGGGATTTCGAGGCGCGACGGGGAGGACTTGGACACTGAGATTTGCTGAGACCGCCAGATAAGCGACACACCTAGACCCGGCACGACAAACACACAAGAGCAGAAATTCCATAACGGGACCTGGAAAACAGACTGACAAGTTTAGGGAAAGTGACAGGAAACCAATCACACACAGATGAAGAGTAGCCATACAAGCTAAAGAACTGGAACTGTTAGCGCGTGGCCGATGAAGGGGAAAAGAGGTGTTGTATAGATGCGCAACGCGCACAGGTGAAAGTGACATTTTTGAAACCGATGACCTCCACACAAGCGCAATCGTGACCCAAAATTTACTGTTTTGTCAATTTCAATCTAGTCAAGCAAATCCAGGAAACATTTTTGTAAATACATCAGGTTTAAGCAACTCGTTTCAGCTGTATCAATTTATCTTATAATATCACGATCAAGCAATTCAGTGAAGTCCCGGCTGTTTCAATCCGTGCAGACATTCTCATGCATATATATGCAACAGACTGTTGGTGGATGTTTGTATATCAGAACTGTGTTTAAGGGATCCACGAGTAACGCTAATTATCTCTGAATTTCAATTATGGACAATAATTTGGGCAGAAAACTGAAATTCTGATTCGCGTCTTTGGCGGTCGGGACTTAATGTCGATTCTAAATCCGCACTGTTTATCTGCGCCTTTTTCAGCTCCTCAAGTTAAGTCGAAGACTAACTTAGAAATAGTGACAAATCGATTAGATCTTCATAATAATGCGGTAACAAGAAAACCGTAAAAAAAAGTTGGCAAACGATAGCTGAGGTGCTCACCTGGTTCTCCCTAATTTCATCACTGGTCATTTAGCTGACCTGCATCTGCAGCGGGAGCGGTAGTTCCGGATTCTGTCGTCTCCCCCGAGGCTCCGGGAACAGCTTGTGACTGTTGTTGTTGTTGCTGTCTGACCTCTCGCTGCTGACTTAACTGCAGCTCGCATCGGCTCTGACGGTGTCGTTCAACCAAATGGTTGAAACTAGTATCCAACCAGTGCTTCACGTCGGCGTAAGTAACAATAATCACATTCTGACTATCCCGACTGACCAAACAGAGACGCTCCGTCGATCCGGCTTCCACCTGGGGCAAACGCGTGTTAGGAAAGGTGAAAAAATGAGTTGCTTGGGAAAAATCGAGGTGCCACAGGGTAGAACTACCTTTTGTCTAACAATCTGCCAATTCGCGACCGCCTACCTCAACTGGAGAAGTGCTTGGTAAGTGAACACTCATCAATAAAATGCAAATATGTCATGTCAAGCTACTAGATAGTGTCAGTATAGGCTACACTTCGAGATTCACGCTGGACGTAGGTCGACGCACTATGCTCCATAAGCACCTACTTCAACGACCTTAATGCACAAAACGCCAACAAACTGGGCTACAGATCATATGAAAAATCTCCAAAATGATAGTCTGGAACCCAGGAGAACTCCTAGGAGATGGTCGGAGACACTGTGCGACACGGTTGCGTGAAGCTGTCAGTGGCGTCCTTGCGTTTGAAAGCTCCCTCACCTCCAGTTTCACTTGCATGTTGACTTACGATAGTGAGCGCAACATTCTTCGTCCATTTTTATCTTAAGTGCGCACAGGAGGTAACAAAAGAAACCGTGGCACATCGATACGAGTAAAGTACAAGTCAAGACTGAAAGTATTATTGGAAAATATTCACGACATGGGAAGAGTAAAGCATCAAGTTTGATACATAATCAAAAACCACTTACTTTATTAAGAGAAGTGATTATATGACTCAAGTCCAAATACGGTGCACCAAGCTGATCCGTTTGATGAAACAGGAAATCTCGAAATAGTTTCAACATGTAACGGTCTCCGGTTTCAGACCAATCTGGACTGGCGGGATTCCGGCTGGTTACGGTTAGCAAACAAATGGACAAACATATCAAACATGGGCGTGGAAGTTGAGTGGAACGGCGGTGACCCAGACCAACTCGGAATCTCGCCTAACCATTTCCATAAAATCAAGAACTAATGAGAGCACAATGAAATCAGGTGAACAAGCATAACTTCAAAAGTCAACCGCAATCTACAGAATGATATCATCCACCATAATAGATGGAATTTAGATTGATTGCAAGCATAGTAAAGTACGCAGATTAGTCCAACTCTTCTGGTGCCTCGAAAAAACATTGACTTTCGCGTGGCACTTTTACAAAACAACTTGCTGTCCAGCTCCCTTAATGCACAATAAATCTCGTTAACGAGTAACGAGTTAGGTGTAAGGAATTGCAGCAGTCAAACAGAGATACAGATGGGCTCATGTTATGGTCGATGACCAATCCAAGGTTTTTGGAACCGCAGATTTCATTCCTGCTATTAATTTTCTACAAGAATCTGTCCTTTTCTCAACATTTCGAAATTGACGTTATTTTAAATATTGCACGGCTGAATATTTTTATATGTCCGCGAAAAGATTCATAAAAGCCCGTTCTGTGATTGGCTAGTCCACACATCGATCAAGGCCACCCAACAAAACTATATAGACGATAGAGCTCACTTGAATTCTGACTTGTGTTGGTGGGTCACCAATAAACGCGCGGCAGTACTCTGTGTTCGTCTTCTCTCTTCCGCTAGCGGGCTGGGCTAGTTGTTCGTATTTCGCGCCGCTTATTGTCGCGTGTGGCTGCCCATTCAAGGGAGCAGCAGATCTGTCCCATTCGTTGTGCGACTACGGGCCTTGAGTCTTGAGTCCGAACTTTTTGTGTCTCCAACCTCTGTGTGTGCTCGTGTTCTCCTAGACCACAGGTTGTGTGCTCCTGTGATATCGTGCGCCGCGAGTACTTGTGTCTTGTGCTTCAGGGTGCGCATAGACCAACCAAACTCGGCAACATAACAGTTCACAAACTTAAGGACATTGGGAATGCGATCACTGTGAGTTAAATTTGGAGACGATCACCTTATACATTACCCGAATGAAACGATGAAATTTAGTAAAGGTGTGCAACTAGTTTTCTGACAACGATGATTTCTCCCGCCAGAAGTAGCCCACTAGGTCAGCTGTTTCAAAAGTTACCTATCGAGGAGGAAGGTCATGAGTACTAAATACTGTTTGAGGGTCACTTGTGGAATGATCTGATTATCCTCGTTTTTCCCTAGCATGCCGTGAAAGAGCCTTAACCTAACTAGGTGGAGACCAAAGATTATATTACGAGATCCGGTTAGTTATTAAACCGTGTTATCATTACCATCATCGTTCAGTGTTGAACAGCAAGGCAAACTTCACTGACCACTGCCTTTTCCCAGTTACAAGCTTCTATAAAAACAGTGAATATCCTAAGGGAACAGGGAGTGGACCTTCAAAGGCGGGAAAACATAAGATGGCGCACTTTTTCAATCATTCTTACTCGAGAGAAAATGACAACTCGATCGCCACTGTTCACGGTTCACTGTCATATCTTTCAGTATCTCTAGACAGCTAGTTGGCGGGTCTTTCGGACTTCAATCACGAAGACGTGAGACACCTACGTTGGCCAAGTGCACTTTCTTATTCTACGTCTCCGCATCACCTGCTGACCTCCATATGGCTTTTTCCATTCTCTGGGAGGAACGCAAAATGGGGTACAGTATGGCAGACGAGTAGTCGGTATTCAAAACCTAATACTAGATTCCTCACCTCTACATTACTCGCCCGCTCACTTCATCCAATCCTGGCGATACTAAGCAGACATCGAGTATCGAAAACCTCCAAGCGACGAACATCTCCGACAACCATACTCTGTCTCGCAACCAAACAACAGAACCGAGGGGAATGCGACACAGTACACACGACCTTTCAACTTCAAGGAAATATCACGTCGACGACAATAGTGTCTCAGTTCAGTTAAACTGTTTAGAATGAATGGTGTTTCCGAATCTACATGTGACAACTTGCGTGAGCAGAACAAACATGCTGAGTGATTGTAACGAGACACTTACTCCGTTCGCTCGACAATGGACTGCAACTTTGCAACCAGGCGGAATAAGCGATCACACTCCATTGCCTTGGGGACGGAAGAGGGGGGAGGAAACAACAGATGGACGTAAGTTTACGCACATATCAGGCAAGCGGCTCACGCACCAAAGTAAGCTGTCACGTCCAGGAGGTTAACTTGCTTCACGCTTATCAGAACAATTTTGTAAGAGCAGAATTATACGCTTCCAAGGACGAGGGAAGTTCTTGCTTGAAAAAGACGCATTGCTGGAAAATCGTGTTGTGCGCCTCGGCTACAATGTTTTTGTCCCACTTTAGTCAGCAACTTCATTACCACAGAAGAGCAACACATTAAAAAGCTCAATGGTTCAACAAATAAACGCCTTCAAAGTCAGGGTAAACATGTAGACGTGATAATGAATCGAAGAAGCCGAATTTACCTATTATCATCGAAGAAAAGTGATATGGGTAATAGTCAACTGCAACTGAAGATCACCAAGTGATGAAGAACGGCATTATACCCACATCGTACTGAACGATCACACTCTTCCAGTAAATAAACGATTTAAAAAATGAATAGCGTACCGAATTGATTCTACTCATATCTATGCTTCCAACACAGTTCTTAGTAAAGAATTGGATTAGTGCACCACAATGCGTAGGTTTTTCAGGTTCCGCCTCAACAGCGTACGGGATAGACAAACTAACTCAGTCTACCCCGCACGTAAGTAAAACATACATAATTAAAATCAACCAAACTACCAGAAAGATACGCCAGGTCCTTTTTACCCTGCTGTTTCAAAGCCATCTGGTCCGGGGAACATTTCGCTAACCGTCTTAAAATGTGTGCACCCAAGTTAGACTTCTTAGCGCAGTCTTTTTTTTCTCTCTCGACCAGAATAATTTCGCCCTCTATGGAGGGACGCAATTATTCTTCCCATTCAGAAACAAAGACCCTTATTGATCACAACAAGCACTGTCTTGTGATTTAGAAAGCCTTTGAAACATCTCCGATCAACTAAGTTCATTCCTTGAACGTGGTATTCTGAGTGTCCACCAACACGGATTTCGCTCGCGTCGCTCAGCAAACGCTGTATTAGCCGTCACCTCAAATTCTTTGCTGAATGCACTCGATAACCACGGAGAAGCTCACCTGTTAGACATCTCGAAGATATTTCATCGAGTTTGGAAAGAAGGTCTGTTGTCGAAATGATCTTCGTTTGGGTTTCATCCGGCTGTTGTAGCGTGGATGTCACGTTTTCTCACCAAGCGGATCACCTCCGTCCAAGTCGATGGGGTTCTGCAGTGGCTTGCTCATCTCTAAGCCGTTGTTTCAATTCCCCCCTTCTGTCGCCATTATTTTGGCTTCTGTTTTTCCGAACGTACTTCGGCAGTTCCTTTTCCGTGACTTACTTTTGTTTTGTATTCAGGCGGAAAGCCATCCCTATTAAATCTTTATACCCGGATGTCGAATCTTTTTAATCTAACCTTCGTTTAATCCCCGGATTGCAGCGCTCTGGAACACTTCCCCCTTCCATTTCGCAGCCGTGGACACTTCCTGTTTTTAAAACGAGTCAACACGCCGAATCTCACTTGAATGTTCACCACAGACACCCCCTTTACAGTAAATCTTTTGATTATGCGATTTATCTTTTTTGGTGTAAATCACTGTGTAATAAGTCATTTTGCTGGCAACTTTTTCTGGGTTGAATGCTATCTGTCTATTTATATCTAAGTATATAACTCAACGACTCACGTTTAGGATGACGTTAAACGTGCAAGGATGCAGACTGTGGATATTTTTATTTTCTCTTATCATGTTAGTAAACACCAATAAGAGATAGATTGAAAAGAATCCATTAAAGAAACAAACCTTCGTCTGAGTTCCTAGCAAGTGCATAAGCATATGTACATAAGTCGATGGGACATTGTCCATGAATGTCAAAGTTAACTATGCATGAAAAGGAACAAAGTGAGTAATCCAGAAATTTATCCTTTTGAGACCTCAGTAAGAGAACAAAATAACTCACGAGAAACAGCTGGCGCTCAAGGAAATCCGAATGATCAATTACACGAGACAATTGGTCATAGGCAAACGGAGCGGTTGCTCTGGTCAGCTGATCAATGCCTGTGATTTGTCCACTTATGAGACTGCGAATTAACGTGACCAATTCAGGCCGATAGGTTCGTTGCAACAAATTAAACGACGTAGCACGCTGATTAGTCTACCGAGGTCAAAGGTAAGAGGAACGAAACTACAATGACTATCCCACTTTTGGATAAACAGAAAACATCAAAATCAACTTAAGAACTGCCCCAAGTCGGATTCAGAAAAGAGGCAACCGGCGATGTTATAGGTTATCTATTATTTTTTGGGTGTTCTTAAAACTCCTAACTGAGTCAGTAGACATAAGATTATAAAGTTGCTGGGGCAAGCGAAAAAGCGGCCATATATAACAACGGGACGGAAATTTCGTATCATAGATAGAATGAACAGTCGAGACAAAATAAAACCTTAGCTGCAAAATCCACAAGCCAAATATCTAAGTGGGGAGTTTCGTTGATCTAGGTACAAGATTCGAAATGGGAACAAACAATACAGGACACGGAGTTTGATCTTCTAGCCAACACCGAAGAGCGAAAATTAAATATAACATTCTAGTTGGGTAATTCTAGCACAATAATCTACGATGGAGAATGCAGTGATGAAGACAAATATTAACCAAAGACGCGTCAAAATGTCGGGATTGATTATTTCGAACATAGTTTGATAAAATAAGTGCGGCTATATCAAAGGCTTTTTGTACCTCAGCTGAATGGCAAATCCAAAACGAATAAGCAAACCGCATTAATGAAAAGACTTCAGGCTTTCATCTCTTACACAAGGCTGACTATTTTAAGATGAAAGGAGACCGATCTACCTGTATGGCTTCAGCAGTTCCACACGCAACTCCAACGATGAGCTTGCCCAACTGCACAAAGTCTGCAGCCTAATTAAAGAATATATTGGGAAAACATTGAGATCAATGAATAAAATAAACAAGGTGATTCATCAGTAGTTCAGGGAAACTAAATAAAGATTGAAACTGATATACCGGCTAGCATATAATGCAACTTTGCCGTACCGCCCAAAATGTACCAGATTTATTGTACCACAAGCAATATATTGGTGGTCAGCGACAACTCAATACGAGCCGAAAATCAGATCGGTCAGAACATGCTGAAATAGGTGAAAGTCGAAAGTATAAAACTGAGGCCAAGCACGCCGTGTCATTAAAATTAAACAGACGTCTTATATCGCCACAGTAAGTATACACTGCCAAGTGATGGTACTTAATCGTTCACTGGGCAAACAGAAAGTCTTGCGGGCTAGTAGCAGTTGATGGTCTCACGACGACCGAAGCAAATGATGTTACCCGGGCACTGGAATAACGGACAGATGATTGCATACTCTCTAAATGAATGACATTTGTTCCACAAATCGATTCAACCATTATCTAAACCAACTGTTCCCTAGAAATGTCGATCAATCATTCGTGAAATCCCAAAACCAGCCACAATAAGAATAACTATAGAGAACAAAAGACGCTTGTTGATGAATCCAGAGTACTTATTTTGACACAAAAAAAGATTTACAGTAAAAGAAGACCCTCTAAGATCGAAACTGCCAGGTCAAACGAGTTCAGCAGTTTGCAACCAATCCCTTCGTCAACATCCTCTGCTTTTGGTTGTTACCTCAAAGGACAGTCTACTCAAAAGAGAAAAGAACGAAGAATGGTAAAGGATCGACTTTGAGGTGATAAATTAAAAAATCATGTGTGGAAAAGGAAAGATGTCAAATGCAAGAACCCCACTAACTGTGGCACTGAGCCGTATCACTTACTGATTTTAATCATGGCTTAGGGAGAATCACACAGATCCCAAACAAGTAGTTCAAATAAACCTGCACGGGCTAATTCAACGGTTAGGGTGGTCATACACATTTTCCATGTAATCGACTCAGCAACCCAACCCTCATTCCAACAGCGTACAGTGAGGCAGGCCCAAGCGCCTTAGTATCTTCAAACTCAGCGCATCTTTTGAAGATTGTAGCCCACGCCCCAAGACCTTACATCTAGCCTCTAGGCTACTGAGATTCGTTCACTATGTTCCACCAATACCAAAAATAGATCGGGGTTAAAAAGCAACAAGTCGATAACAACCACGTTTCTGCTTTGCATAGCAGAACAGACCTCACCATTCGTCCAATTGAATGCCTGAACAAATATTACTATCTATTTTCACAAGGAAGTGCAGTGATTTCCATAATCACCTCTGATATAAAATCACCGAGAAACGAAATAGGCCAACCCGTCGAACACCACTTCTCACGGTGAACTCATGTGACCACGAAGTTCACCTTCTTAGGTATGAAGATACAAGTGAAAGTGATTTTTTAAATACATCCTTAAAGCATGAGTTTAGGGGAAGGGGTATATCCCATAACCACTAGGGCCCAGTGCACAAAGGGGGAACCTAGAGTGACAGAACCATATAAAGTCAGTTGTGGTAACGAGCCGGGTCGCAGCGGGTTGCTGTCTATCAGCGAAGTAACCGGCGGATCTGGGATTTGAACCAGACCGTTTTGCTGAAAAACGCCTAAGCAACGCGACTACCATCGGCCTACCAACTTTTACGAACAAACACGTCATCATGAGGAAAAAAGCAGCACCATTCTTCGGTTTATTACCAACCTGTATTGGAAACCTTCGACAAAGTAAGAACAGTAGATATCTGCAATCATCTTTCAATAACCACCAAGCGATCAAACCTGACTGAGTTATTCGTGTCAACTAGGCTGATTCGCGTTGCTTACTGCGATGTGTGAAAAAGTGAATCGATGATTCGGAGAATGGAGACCTGCAGTATATATATATATATATTGTTTGTTTTCACATTTCATGATTCCCTTTGTTATTTACGGTGCACGATGTATCAGGCCCGATAACTTTTCCTGACTGAAACGATGTAGTCCCGACGTAAAACGGGACGGTAATAAAGATAAACCGTCACCGGGACGGCAAAACTATTCGCTTCACATCAACTTCCTCCGAAAGCAAAACATGCCCGGTGAATTTACGGAAGAAGATTAAGCTTTTGCGGACACGGCTGTTCGGAGCAAGTAAGTGCGTCAAAAGAACAACGGTTTGCAGCTGCGCCAAACCAGTGACAGATGGATGCTAAATCACGCAGTGTAGCAATTCAATGGATCATCGAGCCAGTTCATTCGCACGGCCACTATGATGTTCCACAATCGTTCGTCTCGATGTGCGTCCCATTTTGGGCGCAATGGATATATACTGTCGTTTCCGCCAAGGATAAAACAGCTTCCGTGACTTGCATGATTTCATGTAAATTATAAGAATACTGAAGGCCCCAACAGTCTCACTGCAATTAAATAGTCGATACAGGGAAACTTTGAATATTGTCCACATCTATTTGGTTGGACTTTAGATTTCATGAAAGAAATTAACATCAGAAAAAGGAGACTGATAAAAAAAGAAAACCATATATCATTTTCAAAACAGGGTTCCATGTATTAAGTGATCCGATACAAACACGATCGTGAAAACGCTATATTGGTTGGTATATTATTCACCATCTGTGGTCGCACACACACTTATGTATTCAGCGAGTGAGCGATACGGGAATGGACACGAACATAACATCAATTTTGATCCAGAACGTGTTACACTAGTGCTGCGACTTATCACGAGAAGTGAATCGATAAATGCTGTGGGTGTGGTCATTTCGTTTAGCTTAGTACAAATCAAGGCTAGTGCTGACATTCCCGCGAAGCTGAACGAGAAAAGTTCCATGACGGTAATCCACAGTATGGTAGGACCACGGGAACAAATTAATCAATTGTGTGCACGCTCCATATCCCAAAGGAATCGCAGACACCTGCAACCGCTAATGGCACTTGTTTAACATTTCACCAAAAATTTCCAAACATGAAATTAATAGACCGATATCAGGATGGCTATGGTTAAGAACTAACAAAATAAGTTACTTATTCTGATTTGGATCGAGAATGAATGAGACTAGTTGTGTTAATTTCAAAAGACCGTTTTATCTTCAGGACATTTGTTGAGATTCGTCAAACCGCCAAAATCAGAGCATGTTAGTGCAAGGTTAATCGTTGTTAAAACTGAACCGAACTGAGAGTCACGCGTGCACTTGTCTGCCAATCACTGTTGTCGAGCATCTGTCTATGCAACAAGTCCCAGTGATTAAGAATGGTAGACCGCGGGAAAGACGGTAGTTTAGCTGAGGAAGAATTAACGAACACGTACTCAGGGCTAGTGTAAGGAAAACCAATGAAAATTAACTGATGTTCTGGATTTTACGAGAATGGAAAAACGTACGTACATCAAGGCTAACAAAAAGAACTAATCGCGAACGTAACAGGGGATTCTAAGAAAAACTGAAACGTATGAACTCGACTGACTTGGTCTTCCGGGACGTTTGGATCCTGGGCACCATGGAAAAGAACATCCTTCAAACCGAAGCAATTGATCCGAAGTCTGTGTATGTAAGGGGTGGTTCAAGTAATTGAGAATGGTTTTATCAGTGCCATCTAAATAGGATTGGGAACAAGACAAAAAAGAATAGGTTTCACCGAGCCCAATTGGTCGAAGCAAAGCAAGCCTGCATAATATGCGACCCTATGCTGAAAAAGAATGAATTCCCGGGTTTCTAGCATAAGACTGAACAGGGGATAAAGAATCATTTTGAAGTGATGAGTTGAATTTCGTGCTACTTCGTGCTCCGAGGGAGGGATACTGTAACCAATCTACAACAGCAAAGGAAATAAAGGAGTCTTCAGTAAATAAAACTGATGACACGCTCGATACGTTCAATGTTGAATGGTGTGGTGGATGGTCTCTAGTCTGTAAGCCCACATTTTCTCCAGCCTCGTCAGCCTATGAATCTCGGTTTTTTCAATGTGCGCACGTTAACGCAGGCTGGCCAAAGGACGTGTTTAGCTCTGACGGTAGGTGCTTTGCACCTTCAAAGTTTTAAGTGCTGTTGCAAGAGTGGACGGCAGCAGTGCCGAACTCGGTCCTGAGTGGAGAGGAACTAACGAACGATGGCAGCTCGGCAGTGGAGGTAAACGCGTATATCCAAGGCTCGGGCAGCTTGCGCGGGACTGAAGCACTTGTGGCGTCGGCCTGATATTTCACTGAAGTTGAAAGGTCGTGTGTACTGTGCCGCAGTACGCTCAGTTCTGTTGTACGGTTGGGAGGCATGAAATATTCGTGTGGGAGATGTTCGCCAGTTAGAGGTTTTCGAGCATCGATGTCTACGTAGTATGACTAGGATTGGGTGGAGTGACCGGGTGAGTAATGTGGAGGTCAGGAATCTAGTACTAGGTGCCAATTCTGAGAATAATTTATATCAGCGTATGAAACTTAGTAGACTACGCTGTTTGGGTCACGTGTTGCGTATGGCGAACACTCGTCCACCATACCGTGCCCTATGAGTGGAAGACGCCATGCGGAGGCCAACAGATGACGTGGCAACGTGGAATGAGAAAATGTACAGAGAACTTAGGTAAAGTAGGTGTCTGACGCCTGCGTGATTAGGGTCCGAAAGACCCGCCAACTAGCTGTCTAGAGATACTGAAAGATATGACAGTGAACCGTGAACAGTGGCGATCGAGTTGTCATTTTCTCTCGAGTAAGAATGATTGAAAAAGTGCGCCATCTTATGTTTTCCCGCCTTTGAAGGTCCACTCCCTGTTCCCTTAGGATATTCACTGTTTTTATAGAAGCTTGTAACTGGGAAAAGGCAGTGGCCAGTGAGGTTTGCCTTGCTGTTCAAGACTGAACGACGACGACGACGATGATGATGATGATGATGATGATGATGGTGATGAAATAAGTTAGGTATCGAAGACGGTATTCATGTGGTCCACTTTCTGGATGATTGAGAATACTAAGATATCAGTGGCCGAATAGTACTCGAATACGTTCCCTTCTACAGTATTTTTGTTTACCATCGTGTGACTCGTTCAATTCTGATTTATTCGCTAAGCGGAAGAGGCAGAGGAGGGAGAGTAAAGACCAAATCATCAAGACGAACCAAACAAGAAAAAGCAAACCAAAAAACAGGATATTTGTAAACCCTGACTTGGTACACCAGAAATTGCTAATGCTTTCAGAAGTGGAAGCTTATTTTTGCCCACGTGAATACAAATTCTGCGTCTGCATGACCAAAACTGAAGACAATTGCGTTAGGATTTCAGCTTACTCATCGGCTTACCGAGTTCTGTCTTGAATGAGTACTTTGGTTGGATCAAGAATGCCACACGCTCGATGCACTTGTTGGTGAATGAAACGTAGTGCGTGTGTTAATTGGACCAAATAAGACCACACGGTGGCTTCTGGGAGCATGCCGAGATCAGAAGACACACCTAAAAACGATATTTAAATCTTACAGATGACATTCGCTGAGTAACGCCAAGAAAATGCGCCTTAACAGGATGACCTACTGAGCTTGATGAATCGAATTTCGGGCAATTTTCTTAAGAATATATGCACAAATCCAGTTACAGATCTAAAGCAACCGGAACCATGAAGAAAAACGGAAACAATGAAGAGAAAACAAAGACGTCTGCATAGAATTCACCACCCCATGACAACAAACCGACTTCATGAACAAAAATGAAGCCATTTTCACTTAGAATGATATTCTTCTTTTTAAATTCTACGTTTTTCGAAATATGCTGATGAGCTAATATACCCTCTCCCAAACCCTCAACAATGAGTTTCCCTAATTTCTCCTCAACTTGACACAATAGGACTGATGCTAGGTATCATTTCAGATAATTTTCAGGTTTTGTTGACTCCGATTCCGTTCGATCAGAAACACTACGCACACCACCCGTGTCTAATCCAACAGCCCTGTGAAGAAGCGTCCGAGTGAGAAACGGCGGGTTCCTGTCACGTACGACTCTGGCCATCGCGAATCCCCTTTTATCTACAGGCCCATTGGATTTTGAGATCTATATTGTCCAGACATCTTTTGTAGAGTGACCACATATACTCAGGAACTGATTGGGTTTTTCAAACTAGCGCTTGCCATCTGTCAAAGGATCTAAGGCTTTTTGCATCAGTATCACTCTGCTAGGGAATATGGAACTGCTACTGATGGCCACCTAAGGTCAATGATCACGCTGCTTCACAGAAGGGTCAATATATAAGGCCACCAAGTGCCACCAAGTGCATAACGATTGCAGTGTGCGATTATAAACGCCTTTAAACAGTACATCTATCAGCTTCCTAAATGATGATACCTTAATTCGAAGCCGCGTGACTGCTTCCTAGATGAAAGAAAGACGAAATAATATAAACCATGATAACGGCAAAAGACCGCGTAGCCACCCCTCAGTCGTTATGCAAACACCGAAAGGTATAAAGTGAACTCGGGGGTAATCCAAAAAGGGGAACAAAGAGAGAAAATACTTACTCTTTAGTGCACTGTGTGGTCTCATCGTACGGCTTAAATTGAACGGCGAGCTAAAGCTAGTCAGTTTCATGGGATCGCTCATATGGATTTGCTGCACAGTGGATGAGCACGGGATGTATTCGTATACCACGACCGCAGCTAAGTGAGATCATGAGAGACAAGACAGCAAAAAGCTTGATTGAAAGACAACAAAAGGTCATGATTGGTAACCTGATAAACACAGTAGTACCTTAGGCCTCATTCCGCCCTAGTGAAATAAGTGAAAGGAGAAATGATGAAAGGTTTCACCTAATGCTGAACCCTCCCTTATACTTACATATTCACTGGATGAGGATACAAATTTACGAGCAGGAACACAGGCCAATCGTATAAACGTGCATTTGACATGAAAATGGTAACCGGATTCCTGCTTTTTAAGGACCATATCTTTCAACTAACTGGCAGCGAGACATTTAGGAACACTTAGGAGAAAGTTTAAATCATTCATATTCCCAATTCACATCCAAGTCTGATGGCAGGAAATTTAAGTGATAAATCATGAGCAGTACGTGTTCCAGTCAGCGGAGGCCGGACAAATGAATCCGACGGAATAAACGATAAAAAACACTCGTCAATTTTTTAAATATGGCAGTCGTCGATGCCTGCTCGGCGAATATCCTTCTGCCTGAACAAACGAAAAACGCAACTGGTCGAAATGAGCCGCATGAGACGCGACCCCTTACATACGATGAGATGAAGCAATGACTGCAAAAGTGTCAGCGAAGCGTGCGCAGTGCTAGCTCTTGACACGGAAGTACTGGCCTTTAATATTCCTTACACAGTGGCTCAACGCCATTGCTGGCTTAGTAACTCCACTGGGAAAAACTTTCTATGCTTGCACAATGTGAATAGAAGTCAGTGGGGCTTGAGCAGACGATTCACCGCAATGCACACGATGCATCCGGACTCACAATCTTTTTGAGATTTCAGATACCCGCGCTGTCCATAAAAGTCCGCTTAAATCAATTGCTGAGTGTGCGATCCACGTAACGAAAATGGGGCCAAATTTCTGAATATAAACATTTGGAGTTGGTTGGAGGTAATTCCAATGGATACCTTACAATCTACGATGTTTAGGCTGATTGACTGCGGAAAAATGGTTGCTTGTACCGGCCAAATCAACAATGCGATCTCACCAAATCCTTTCAGGTACAAATGAGATGAGAAATTTAATTGTCGCAACGGGAATACGGGTAGTTTTGGTACTTACAGTTGTCATCAAAAGCGTTTGTGAAGAAGATATCACGGAATCCAACGATAGTTGGGTGATCCAAGTCAGCCAATTGTTTGGCCAAATAATAGGCATCCGGAGACAATGCTGCTTCCTGAGTTCCCGGCAAAACTACCCTGCGCAGAAGCATGGGACGGTTAAACCGTGGAGACCAAGCTTTGAAACAAACACAAGGAAGTCCGAAAGTTACGGATACGCTGGGTTGTTGGAGCACTTCCAAAGGAACAAGATCTGTGTACGCACCCAAGTTACGTGGTAGCTCTAGAAATGAGTGAAATTACGGAAACCCCAATTGAAACAAATAGGTACAGCGAGATCAGAATCAATATGCTTCGCTAATCAGAAAAGATACATGCTATCAGCGAGATTTTCCAATATATATATATATATATATATATATATATATATAATGTCTGTTTGTGTCTAAAAACAGTTCCGGTACTCCTACAAACCCAGTCACGGCAAATAACTCAGACAAAATCGGATCTTTCAGGTCTGAGCCTGCCGACTGCGTGAAAGGTACCAGTTGAACTGAATCCGTCTGTCATAGAGCAGAACGACCAATCGGATGAATAAATCAGCGCACTGCGCAGACGAGAACGCGCGCGCAACTGCTCTAATACGAAAGCAAGAATCTAGTTAACAAAAGACAGTTGTAGAATCAATCGTTCGTTATATGTAAACGGATCTGATATCTGCTTCCGTGCCTTCAAGAAATAAACAAAGAGAGAGATCAACTACTCTGAAGCACGTCACATCTGAAAGGAGAAAATGTGTAATTTAATGAATAATCAAGACACTGCGCGAACAAATCATGCATTCGTGCGCTAATTCCTTTGGAAAAACAAGGTAATTCATTGCGTATTATTGTGTAAGCGTAGCTCGGCGCAGAAGTCTTGCAACCAATAACTGGAGATCTGATACTAAGGCAAAGAAAGCTTTGTCCGAAGTTCTGTCTTGAATTTCTCCAGAGCACTTACAGTGCGCCGAAAACTAACCAACTTCATCAGAATTTCTTGACTTCAGACCTATTGATCGGCCTCCGATTCTTCCTTCAATTTTGCACTCAGTATGGTCAACTGTACCAGTACAAACGAAGAGGTTTCGGGATTGACGAAAACGTCCGGTTGGATTTCATCGGTTTATAGCTAGACCTCCAATCGGAGGTCGAAAACTCTTTTCAACTTGAAAATATGATGCTCGAGTTTGCTACATAACAACTGCAGCCGCAGTTGCATTTTTAAGTTATTTCTTTCGTTACAGTATTTCGGTCACTAACTGACGGTATTGCTCATTTGAAGTGGGATGAATTGAGGCAACATGCACGAGAACACCGAAAAAGGCATATGAATATTCACAAAAAATGAAACACTGATCGAGAATCAACATTAGTGAACAAGTAGCTCCAAGTGACAAGCCACATTGCAGCCCTCAGAGGACATTTGGGGTAACGAACCTGGTCAATCAGGATCGCAGCTAGTTAACGGTCGTTCCAAGTCCCAGGATTGCGTTCAACGGCATCTTTAAGCTCGTGATCAACTGTTCAACTACCCGCATTGCTAAAGATGCCCTGGACATCGTCATTCCTGAGTGACTGCGACCGTCCCCTTTCGTTTGATTACCAAAATAGAGGGAGCATGGTTTGTCAACCAAGCTCGTTTTCTGTGATTTGTACTTGTGCCATTACACCACAAAATTGGGAAAAAATCTTAGGGGAGTAGATAAGTCGGATAGAAGGAGTAGGAGGGGATTGGTGGTGTTTTATGCATAACTCGAAAACGGATGAACGTGTTGTGTCAATTATTTTCTGATCTAGGGCTTGCGGTGGGATGGAGGGTAGGCCAGGGGAGTTGAAGGGCAACCAACAATTGGCATGAGTAAGAATCGTCGAAAACGAACTTGTCCTCAGTGGGGAATCTTCAAACGACTATGAGAATCCTGGTGAGCAGAAACTCAAATAACGTATTGCGAGAAAGTCGAATAGTATAGAAACAAATACCTCGTGTTCCCGTCGTTTGAAAACAACCATTCGTGGTATACTGCCCGTCAGTCGATCGATAAACATTACTGACTTTTCACCTTACGGTCGTGACATCTGAAAAATTAAAATTTGGAAGGTTTCTCACCAACATTTTTCTATTCAAACGGCCCTTCATGCTTTCATGTAGATTTTAAAGAAGAGCTTTTCTTGTCAGCGTTCTTGCAACGACTACTGCTCTAGTGGACGTGTGCTGTCGTCCTGGAAGATTTAACTCATTCTCGCACTTAATCTCTCTTCTACTTTGTATTTGTCCCCTTAACATCCGCTCAGAGATACGTAATCCTCAGTGTTGGTATTGCTGAATCCATCATCCCAAACTTATTCCATCGCCTTACTGTCGACGGAACTCCTGCATATTCCTTACACTCAATTAATATGCCAAATTTTTTTGTTAAAATGACCACTTCTGAACGGCGACGATGTTCGTATTGTTACGGATCCAAGTAGTTATTTACTTAAAAGTGCACTAATGAACGTGTCGCGAAGTGAATGACTGCGATCCAACCGATGCACCACACACTTTATCAACCCCAACACGAAATCACGGCTGGTGCCAGCCATCTGATAATGTGACAAAATCGATCACATTCGGACTGGCCGACTTGTCTGCATGATACCGAGGGCATCTGCCTCAAATCACATGCAGAGAAAAGCGACAACTGCTTCCGAGCACATACAGCAAGATTTACAGGAATCTAATACCTTACTGACTGGACATCGGCGCTGTGGACATTCATATGAAACAGGAGGAAAAGGTTCATCTTTCAGTTCTTTACTCAAAACGAGGATACAATCAAAACCAGAGCACAGCCCTGCAAGTGTTGTTTCTGAGGCAAAAATCGTACCTATAATCTGAAACTCGACATTCCGATGAGCCTGTGAATTGTTCAACTACGAAAGTCCCCAATTATTCTTCCAGAAGTTAGCTATTTGATTGGTCTACTCCCTGCAAAAAGCTAACTAACAGGCTCACTTTTATTTAACTGAACAGGGATGCATACACTAAATGCACAAAATTAGCAAAATCTTACTCTCGGTGACCGTCTCGTCAGCAGTGAACAGACACGCTTGGATTTTGTTGTGAAGGACCTGTAAAGGAATAAGAAATGGTGGCGATAAACAAAAAAATTACGAAATAACTGTAATCCAGTGTTCGCAATCTGAACAAACAAAGTCTCAGATGCCCAAAGTGGTCGGGAATCAAAGACTGCTCATAAAACTCCATGGCATTTATTCCAAAGATGGGTTGGTAACGTTAAGAACTACCAGCTGAAACGTGAACTGACCTGCTTTAATTCATGGTCCATGTACGACGGATTGAACACGCGTTCACTGCACGCTCGTGATTTGATTTCATGCACTCGGCCCGTCCGCATATGAGCCGCGGTGACCTCTGGAACTGGAGGGACTAAAATCCACGCTGCTGTTTTCAGATGACCTGACGACTGTAGCTGCCTTGTACTCTCTAGCTGCTGACTCGAGTAATACTGGGATGTGACGAAAGCAGAGCGAAGTGGATTCAATGAAGTCAACTTGTCATCCACACCGAGACCGGGCATTTCACGACTCAGAGTGCTTGCCGGCTCGACTGCAGGCTGGTTTAGACTCGCATTGGACACTGTGTGTGAATGAAAAGGTGACTGTGCGACAGAACGCATGCTGGACGAGAACATGGTGCTGAATGATTGAGAAGAACTGGAAAACAGTCGATCCAGAGGATTTGCATTTGATGTACCAGACAATGGAGACTGGCTATCGGAAGCATTATTTGAACCATCAACAGTGTAACTAGTGTCACCGGTTCCACCGAACCGGTTTAACAAAAACGCAGTGCATGCGTCGGAGTTAATATTGCCATTGAAAGACGTGTGGGTAGAGTCTTGTAAGCTGGAAAGAACACGTGACATCGAATGTCCCTGAACCTGTGCAGCAGGATAGAACGAAATGGTCGAGAAAATACTTTCATACGACTAAAGTAAAAAGGACATAATAGAAAGTAAAAAGAGGATGTTTTGTAAGAACGGCAGTGGAATGTTTCTGCAAAACTTACGATAGAATTCTGCCTATAGTCTCACAGAAGCGACCCGAGTTAAGGAAGCCTGAGTTTCGCGGACACAAATTCCAGACATTGTTTACTTTACTCAATCTCATTCTGTGTGCCATCTGGAGAATGGTGAATATCAGTTACCACAAGTAATAATGTTAAACTAATATGTTCGGCATCGATTGCTGCTACATATAGATGAACAGAAAAAATTGTCTACAAACAAATTGATGATTTCGAAAGTAGATCCCGTTCTCATAATCTAACATTTCTGACGACTAATGGATGAACTGATTAACCTGACCAGTGTTTTAACCACTGCCTGTTCTCGGATAGGACTAATTGCCAGTGGAATCTAACTGAGAACCCATATTAGGAATCCGCCATCCGCTTAATATAAAGATTTCGGAAGGAAACTTTCAAATAAAAGCAGCCCAATGGTTGCACACCATCACACACATCAATAAAACCTCCTATCATTATCATCGTTCAGTCTTGAACAGCAAGGCAAACCTCACTGGCCACTGCCTTTTCCCAGTTACAAGCTTCTATAAAAACAGTGAATATCCTAAGGGAACAGGGAGTGGACCTTCAAAGGCGGGAAAACATAAGATGGCGCACTTTTTCAATCATTCTTACTCGAGAGAAAATGACAACTCGATCGCCACTGTTCACGGTTCACTGTCATATCTTTCAGTATCTCTAGACAGCTAGTTGGTGGGTCTTTCGGACCCTAATCACGCAGGCGTCAGACACCTACTTTACCTAAGTTCTCTGTACATTTTCTCATTTCACGTTGCCACGTCATCTGTTGGCCTCCGCATGGCGTCTTCCACTCATAGGGCACGGTATGGTGGACGAGTGTTCGCCATACGCAACACGTGACCCAAACAGCGTAGTCTACTAAGTTTCATACGCTGATATAAAGTATTCTCAGAATTGGCACCTAGTACTAGATTCCTGACCTCCACATTACTCACCCGGTCACTCCACCCAATCCTAGTCATACTACGTAGACATCGATGCTCGAAAACCTCTAACTGGCGAACATCTCCCACACGAATATTTCATGCCTCCCAACCGTACAACAGAACTGAGCGTACTGCGGCACAGTACACACGACCTTTCAACTTCAGTGAAATATCAGGCCGACGCCACAAGTGCTTCAGTCCCGCGCAAGCTGCCCGAGCCTTGGATATACGCGTTTACCTCCACTGCCGAGCTGCCATCGTTCGTTAGTTCCTCTCCACTCAGGACCGAGTTCGGCACTGCTGCCGTCCACTCTTGCAACAGCACTTAAAACTTTGAAGGTGCAAAGCACATGCCGAACCAAGCGACCGATCTCGAGAGTCTATCTGGTTCACGTTGTGCATGGTCCACAGACTCGAAAACGCACACAGTGTCATCTGCGTAATCTAGATCACACGGCTTCTCACCATTTCCCAGTTCGATTCTTACATCCTCGAGACCTGCTAAAGCATCTTCCATGACGAAATTGAACAGAAATATACATACGGGACACCCCTGTCGAACGCTGCTGGTCATTTCGAATGAACCTGATAATTCACCGTATATCCTCACGCGACCATAGGTACGCAAGTACAATGCTCGCAACAGGTTCACGAACGTCGTTGGCATACCACTCCGGTGGAGCGCTGAATAGTGCTGATCGATCCACTGAGCCGAACGCACCCTTCAAGCCGAGAAAGACTACGGTCGTAGGGCGACGGTGCGTGTAGCGCGTTTCTAGTAACCCCCGGAGAGTGAATATCTGGTGAATAAAATCTCCCACGCTAAATTGTCAGTAAGAAGTCATTTTCTATGATCCGAAAGTGTTGTGGGGATATATATATATATATATATATATATATATATATATATATATATATATATATATATATATATATTGCCGTTTTAGCAGGTACCAGTGTCATTATTCCCCATTTGGGATAAGGTGGCCTTCGTAATCCTCTCAATAATTCAGTGGAACAGGAAAGATGAGTGGGCACTCTTGACGAACAATTCTTGCAGTGAACCCAACCGCCGTAACCGGACTCGGCTTCGGCTGTTCGCATACAAAGTTTGGGAAATTTTCCTGGCACATCCTGTAGTGAAACAGCGCCAATAAACTGCACAGCCGATAGAATTACATTCCACTTTCAGACCAAGAAACATCCAAACTCGGTTTCCATGGGCCAGTGTATCTAATTAATCGGTTAGTTGTTTATTGGCGATACCCGAAGCCTTTCTTTACTTACACTTCCACTTCTGGTCATTTTGCATGCTAATGACTGAAGGGTTAATGCATGCCATCGTGCATAGCAATTGAAGGGCAGGCTCCGCGAACACCTAACAGAGCGACCGATGTCGAAGATGTCCACTATTTCCAGGTCCGTATGACCTAGAGCGCTTAGGTGCATCTGCCGTTTTGTGTAGAGCGTCCGCCCAGACGAGAACAATTTGTTTTGACATTATCCACGTAACTGGTGAAACTGGGACTCAGTTCGTGAAACGATTTGTAGAACCAATAACCTTGCACCAATCTGCTCTAGTTTTCGTCGACACCACAAAGCACCGAAATGAAAAACCGTAAGATCATAAGAAAGTATAAAATAGAAGCAGAAATATTTTGAACACAAGAACGCCACTGATAACGGTACTCAACCATACCAGTTAGTTTACAACATACATGTTCCTTCAGTTCAGTTAGCTTTTACAACAGGTGCGGGTGGCGATTGGTTTCTGCCTGCAGCCTATGCCACGGGTGAACCCGCGACTCACACCTTTCACTAGTCATTGCTTCCTACACAGAAGTCCCATCGGAGACATACCGCAAGCAGAGAGCAGGACACAGGAGGAGACAAACAGGGATACTCTTACGTATGATTCACCACATGTCAATACACCCAAACTTCGCTAAGTCGTGCATTCACCACCTTACGATGGGAGAAGGAAATTCCGACTACCATGTAAGTTACCGTCCCTAACGGTGCAGCATGAGATCGAGGGATGGACAACCGTTAACACAACAACGCAAATGAAGGACGAGAAATAATTTGGCAAACAGAACCTATTCAACTTCAGCAGTTACGAATAATCGAGGTTTCATCCTCAAAACACGGAATGAGAACAGGTTGAACTGGTTGGGACATGTTTTCCGCATGTCCACAGAGTGACTATCTCGTTGCACCCCGTTCTTCAAGGTGGGTGGAGGTTGGAATATGGCTTGATGCCCAATGATATGAAAAGTATGAAAACTCTAACCAATGAACCGGTTGGTGTGGGTTTAGTTGGGTTACTGGATTGCGGTCAACGAGGCCTTCCCATGTGATGGTCGCAGACGATATGATTCGGTTTGGTGCCGCAGTCTGTTGCATTCTTGCATTCAAGACATTTCAGTATCCGCAGTTCTTCAAATCATTATTCTGCAGACATTAATTAACCATTTCTTTTTCATTTTTTTCATTGAGTTCAGAGCACCAGAATACCAACGTGCTCTGGTTCTAGTCCCTGTCGCACAGCAACAACCACTCCAATAGAAAAAAGAAATAGCGAAAGACCGGCTACACAATAATAAGTTGAAGAACTATATAGGATGGAGGACTGGTGCACACCTTCCTTTGCTTACTTCCAACCAGCACTGGAAGCTCCACTCTGGTCGTGGGCCTACTAAACTGCTCCCCAAAGCGTTGTACCACTCGGCGCTCTTGAGTGCCGCCAGATTACCCAATCACCTCACTTACCCTCGGCTTCTGTGGACACGTATTCCTAATCCGCCGGTAAAGTGTGACGATACCCGCAACTTCTATTTCCCCATCCACTTATCCCGTTCATTTCTCAAGCTCCTGATCAGCTAGTCTCCCAGGGATTTACGTGTCCTGTTGTTTGCTGCATCCGGGAAGACAAATCAGCGAGCATCTAACAAAGTAGAAGTCGGAGACATCCATCGTTTGTTTGAGGTTTTCGTGACAAGGAGCCCTGCGTAGTCAGATCTGCACAATACAAATATGTATCTTCTTTGTCGCGTTTCAATTCATGTCGCCGTGATCTCGATTTCCAACACTAGAACTCTTCATTCTATCGGGTTTACAAGTGGTTTCTGAACAAAAACTAATTTCACTAGTCTATACTTTGCACAACATCCAGATTTTAAAAAAATCCGAAACTTTAGTTCCCCTGCAACAAACTTCAGCATTCCCTTTGTTAACCAGTATGTATTCGCAATTAAGATAGCGACTGTACTCGTGCCTTTTGTTGTTCCTCGTGATTTCCTGGACGACGGTGGCAAGCTAGATTGTCCATTAAGTCACTCATGGATCATAATGCCACCACTGACAGCCTTCGGTGATAAAGAATCATCTATGAACCGATTCACCGCCGTACACAACCAGCTGACACTGATGTAATACAGGGATGACTTAGAGCTAGTACATCGGAGAACATATCGCCTCTGATTTCGCCCGGTCAAGCGACCACCGATTCGGCTGGGCCAACCTGTCGTTCCCAGATCCGAACGATGCCAACTTTGATTGCCAGTGTGAGCAAGGTAAAACCCCTTTGATTAAACTCATTTACCGGACATTTTACCCAACTGAAATACAAAAAAGGGTGAACTAGATCTACGGAATGGACAAGTTGCAGCATAAAATTAGTACACCATTTTATTACGTGCTTCATGCATGAGCCAAATGCCCCATAGGCTCTAGGTCCTACTGCAATGACTGGAAATGGTGACTCAGTAGCACAGAACTACACAAGATTCCAATACACCGGCCTATGGTTCGAGAGCGCATCAACTTTGAAAACATCCCCAAAACTATAGATACGAGTAAGGAAAACGTCACTCACAGAGGTGCGAAATCCTCCAAAACCTCTCGAACTATCGGCTTCTGATGCCCGTCCCTGTGGTCGATCGCCCGCCTTGTAGGCTGCGCTTTGGTTTGCAGAATGGTTGACTGCAGAGAGACCATTGGAAGTCACCCCGGAAATAACAGAAGGTCTCGTTGTAGCGGATGGGGTGCTGAATTGTGAAGTGAGAAATTCAGGTAATCCATTCGGACGATTTTGGAGTCGCATGCTGCCAGGAAGCCCATTCTCGCCGCTCATGCCGAAAGACCGGTTGAAGTTAAATGCTGAACTAAATGGGTGCGCAAAGCTTCCCTCAGGGGAATTCGGACTACCAGTAATTTCGACAGGCTATAAGCAAATAGTTACGCCACAAGCCTCAGGCTTACGTGACTTCCTTGGCTGGATCCTATCGATAAAGTCTTGAGAGGGTATGTTATCATATTCGCATTTGCCCCGGGGTGCCCTCCATAATAGAAATTCGATGCCATATATCACCAATATTTAAGCAGAATGACCTTAACAACAAAAGCACACCAGAAGTCGGATGAAGCTGTCTCCCGCAATTGGCCGCCAAAAGATTCGATTCAGTTAGCCCGCCTAAGTTCAGTGCAGCCTCAATTTCAGTTCTAATTAGATTGCAAGACTATACGCTGAAATGCCTAATCGTCCAGGTTGTTGAACCGATATCTCCTTGGATCAGACGATTCGTCCTTAACAGGAGGGTGGAAGCTGTCCTCAGTATCTAGGGTGAAAGTGCGAATCTTGTACGTGACTCTGGTCCTCGTCACTTAAAAAAGGAAAAAGTCAACGGGGCGCTCCCTCTCGACCATCTACTCAGCTTTACAGTTCACACAGTGTCCTCCCAAAATGCAGATAGCCATACGCTGTCCAGTCTTCCTATGAATCCGCGCACTGATCCCACCCCGCCACTGCCTTCTACAACTTATTCCGGTCATTCACCACTCGTACAGCGAAAGATTTGCTTCTGAACCTGGTGGATGCATGCTCTCGAACAATCGTTTTCCCGTCCCGTCTATGTGCTTCATTTCACCTATATGGAATGGTACTCCACCATGATAACGTATCTCGGCCAGGCTCCTAACTATCATGAAGGCATGTGCTAGGTCATCCCTTTCCTACGTCTTTCCTTGGGGTATAATCCAAGCGTCCTCAGCCATTGCTCATATTCCATATGCCTCAGACGTTCAAACCAGCGCGTAAAAGCACTCTAAACTTGTTCCATCATTTACGAGTCTCTTACCAAGTACGGTCTACATGCCTGGATACATTATTCCAAAAGCGGTCGGAGAAGTGCCTTGGGCAGCGGCAGAAGAACGTTAGGCTTCCTAGGCTCTGCGGACCTCTCAAGTTGATTTAAGGTACACCATGCCTTCTTGCCCGCCTTCTGACAATGCAGGCCAGGTTTGCAGTCGGCAATCACGACAATCCCGTGGTCCCTTGTTTGTTGCTTTTGCTCTAACGCGACCTGATGCCCGGGCGGACCCACGTGGAGAGGTGCGTTTGCCTCTCCCTCCATGAGTCGCTGGCGCTTGCTCGAGTTTAACGGAAGATCCCATCGGAACGACCGCTGGCAAACGCCATCCAGATCTCTCTAGACAGCCTCACTGTTCGATATCGTCAGCAAACACGAGACACAGATTACTAAACCATTGGTTATGTGACTGGCATACATCAGTAAGAGCGTTGGCCCTAAGGCAAAGCCCTGAGGCACCCGCTGTATAGCAATCCTCTGTCCGATTGACACGCCCTCGACTTTCATCCTGAAAGACTTACACTTCAAACTTCGTATTATCCAACTGTTCACCTAGATTCCACCCGAAAGCCCTCACTTTCTGATCAAGGAGCCTATGGCTCATTGAATCAAAGGCCTTCTAAAGGACCAGATGGCAGACTTCTACCCTTTCGTTCTTATCAATCCTACCTCTTACTTCGTCCAGGAAGCTTATCAACCCCGTCAGACAAGAACATTCGTGCCAGAATCATGTTGCCCCACCATCATTATTTTTTGGCCTCCAGGCGATTGACCTTCCCCCCCGAGAAAGGCTCTTTCGAGAGGTTTCAGCGTAATGGATGTCAGACTCATCGATTTGCAGCTGCTACAGTCATCTCTAACCCGCCGTTATGCAACGGTATCATCGTTGACGTCAATCAGTCCGCGGGAAGCTGCCGTTTGCTCAGCAACGAATTAAAGGGCTGGGTGAAAGGTTTCACCCGGACCTCCGCTGGGTGAATCTCATCAGGCCCTGCCGCTTTCCACGCATCCATTTTTTCAGGCTGTCCCACACTTCTTCCGCCGTGATCGTCTCGTCTGGCATCTCCGCCGTAGGGACGTCGGGACTTAGTCTTTGTTCCTGCATCCCTTGATCCCCCACGTTTGCTACCTGGAAAAATTACAACGGGGGTTGGCCTTTCTCTGACTGCCGGTCGATCTAACTCCCTGGTTGTTTCCACTCCACACACAGCCTTTTGCAAAGCCGCCTTAGGCTGCACGTAATTATAATAGGCTTGGAGGTTGCTTTTAGCTGCCCCAGCGATCCATTCCTCGTAAGCAGTTCGGCGTGGCATCCACTTTCTCTCCGTTATGTACCTCAAGTAATCTCGGTAGCCAAGTCTGTTTTCCATCTCATTTAAGTCATGTGTTTCCGCTTCCTGGCCCTCGTGATCCCACTCCTCCAGCACAGTGGGAGTCCCTTTCGTCCGATTCTTTGTGGTAATGCAACCAAGTCTGTTATTGTGAACAGGTTACTTTTAATTGTCTCCCGTTGACGGAACACGTGGTTGCCACCTCTGTCTACCTCCCACCGAGTCTGGGGACTCGAGTCGATCGGTCTGATTTTCTTCATTCCCGAAATGTTCTTGTCATGCCTATGGGGGGCTAGCAGTCACTGCAGGCTCAGTCGCATATGCATTGCAGCGTGGTCTCCTGCCTGTTAGCTTTTCCAACTCAGTGCTACCTAGATCGTTCGGTGTTCTCGTTAGCAGCAAATCAAGGAGTGAAGATACTTGGCCGAATCTTCATCTAGTAGCTTGGGTAGCGTGTTGAACCATCCCATTTACGTGCCCCAAATTGTCTTTCGGGGCTGTCTCGCAGATCCATTCAATCTTGGTGGCGTTAAAATCCTCCGGTATATGTTTGCCCGCAGACCATGCAACCACACGGAGAGAAAGAAACAGTTGCCCGTCCTTGGCTGGCGTCAATCCTGGGCTTGGAAACACACCTACACCTGAGATCCTGGAGCTGCCATTTGCGATGTTGAACTTCAGAGTTTGTACGTGTGGAGTATTCAATTGATGGGTCTGCTGCGCATTGCACTTTCCAGCCACCAGGAACGGCGACCCGCCTCCATTCTTCCAAATCTGTCCATCCCAAAGAATGAATAATCCCGAGCCACTGGTTCACTGCCCCCCTCCCCGGATGCAACCAGGTCCCAGTATCAGTCACCACATCTATATCCAGAGTCCTGAAGCGTAACTCGGGCCAATTTTTACTCGCACTTGCAGCACTTGTGTAGGTCACTTTTATGAATCCCCTCGCCACCTTCTTGGCCGCAGAACAGGTGGGCTTTCGTATGCTCGGGAATTACTGCCGAGGTCCCTGCCCGTTTATTTCGCGACAGTCGGGATCCCCACCCTCGCCTCCGCACTCAGCATTCTTGTTTCGGTTCTTCCGGCGTAAGGAAGTCACGGGTGCCGGATCTAGAATTACTGGCCAAAAGACGCCTGCAGCACGGAGTGACATTCAGTTGCCCTTCCTCAGCCAACATATGGATTTGTGGTTAGGGGACCTGCAGCCACCAAGCATTGAATCCTGGTGATCCCTCATTGCAGCCGTAGCCTTGATCTTGCTTATGACAGTATCATCTGGCTCTTTGGCAAACTTAACTCTGCGAATCCTTTTTACTTTATCGGTTGACGTCAGGAACCTGGCACCATGCCGTGAAATAGCAAACACAACTAGTGTTGGCCGTGGGTCCCGGCATCTAGTCACTGACTTCCTGCCAATTTCCCAGGCGAAGTACCCTTTTGATAGCTGCTTGCTGCGGTGTTATCACCGTTTGGAGCGGATTTGCTGCGCAGTACCTCGCCGCCATTTCCTTCTGCTTCCTCCTTTCCATTAAGGGATCCCCGATCTCATGGAAGACGACACTACGATTCCCACGCAATGCGATATCGCTGGAATTTTGCACATAATTTAGCCCCTGCACATCTGATCCTGGGCTTGCTCTGCATCTTTCATCCTTACTCTTAGTTTGGAATATCTTGTGCGTCGGTGGGTGACCTTTTCCATCCCTTGGGATGCTCTTTTTGTATGACTGATACCCTCTTCATAAACCTCTGTTTCTTTGGCCCTTGTCGCCATCCTAATTTACTTTTATTTTTTGCCCTATTACTTCCTGATTCGCCACTTCTGTTTAATCCCCATCAATGCGCACATACTCTGAGGGTCCTATTGCTTAAGTCCATATCCAGTCAACACAGCTCGCGTCAGTAGGATCATCCTTTACTGCCGGTGGCACAGCCCCTTCCTGCCTGTTGAGCTAAAGGTTATCTTTACTTTCTGCATCTTTCGTAAACCAGTACCATCAAAGTCACCCAGCTCAAAGCTCCCCTTGCCGTCTACCAGCGGCATTTTCTGCCCCTGGCTTATCTGTGTGCTCTTCAGGATGGCAATTAGCATGAGCTTTTTGCAACCTGGACAAACCCAGCCTAGCTTGTGGTATTGACACTAAAGCTCAAAAATGTCTTTCCTCACATACCTACATATACAGTAAAATCGTTTATTGCGCCTATCAAACTGGATCGCTGTTTCAATCCCCCCTTTGGGGCAGGTAGGTCACCCTCAAATGGCTTCTTATGCAGGGCTTTGCGATGAACCCCTATCATGTATTCCCTTCCATGGCAACCTGCCCATATATTATGGCAGTCCTGATTTAAATAAAATTGGAGACAAGGATACTCACTCCTAGCTCTGGCGGAAAAGATTGGTCGTTTGAGAGCAAAAAATGCTTGGTTACTTAATTTGTGCATACCTCATTCCCCACTAACTAAGTGTCTTCACGGACTCTCTAATCTTGATCTTCCTGGTCTGGGCTATCAGGCTACGCCGTGGTTCATTGCTACAAGCGGCCGATCTGCAAACAAGTGTACACAGTCAGCAGGTCAACGCCCTTCTGGAGGACAGCAAGACTGATAATTGGACTAACACCGTTAGACCGGGAGCGAACTGCATACTGTCACATGGTAGTCAAAACCGTGGAAACGCAGAAAATAGAGTGGAGGAAAGAGACATAATTATCAAGGAATTCTGCCTGTTAGTCCACTTTCTATGGAGCTCTGACCGCATCATCCAATCCATCTTCAGGCTTCTTCGTCTTCTCCAGCCTTCTTGTCGCCACTCCGACAAACGGCGATCCGAGAACTCTGCTGTGGTTAATTGCACCTGCGACCAACAGCAGGGCGAGTCTCCAAAATGTAAGTGCTCTTTGAAGGGCCGCTTTATATTAGCATATATTACATCGGGGTAAGTCATGTTCCGGGCCATCCTCACTTTTGTTTCTTATCCCCACTTTTGTTTCTTTAGCCCGTGCGAAAACCCGAATGACTGCGACAGGTTTGCTTCAGCATCTCCGAACGTGGGAAAACAGACCCCCCGCAACAGTGGCGAAAAAACAGCGCAGAAAATTAAGGTCAGGCAGATGAACTATGGAAAGTACCTATTTGGGCTCAACCATCCCTTTCTTAGAAAAAGAAAAGGTCTCTGCTGGATCAAGTTGACCCCAGCAGCCAAAGCACACTCGGGCTGCGAAGGAATGGGCCACCTTCTACAATGGATATGTATGCTACCAGCCCGGACCTGACCCTGCAAAAGAGGAAACCCCACACCGCTCTTGTTCGGTAGATAAGCGTTTGGCTACCTTGTTGGACGGTCTGGGGAAGTAGCTCATCGGACTATCCACTTATGCTTCACCACCCACCCTTCTATTTTTCAACGACCCTATTCCCCCAGCCGCACACCTGGTACGTATGCTGACGTCTATAACAACTGCCGTCGTTCTTCTTTCTTAATTATTCATGCAAGCTTACTGAAACTACTACGTGGCACGCGTTGCTATCGTCCCGTTCAAACACAAATTACCGATCACAATAGTCTTATGCTTCTCCCTTTTCTTCTTTCTATGATTCTTCGTGACAAATCCTGTCTTAGCATCCAGCCCACACTGCCATCCGTGACCCATTCAGTTACGCCCTTTCTTGGAAACTGGAAGTGGTGAACATCGACGAAAGATCACATGATCAGTTATAACTGTCTCCCTGTAGCATGTGCACCGGGCCCGTAGATCAGAGGAGCTCCACAAACAAAACAAATAGTGACTGTATTCCCTAACCATTGCGCTAGCCGTCCTATCAGACCACTGTAATCTGCATCTGCAAAGTTGTCGGAAGACGAACAGCAGCGCGTTTCAAATAAGGAGCATAATGCACAGGACTGACTGAGCCATATGCCCTATAGGGTGAAAGTAGCCGATGTTTGTCGCACACGTCACGTCAACGGAAACTACCCCCTGCATGTTCCATGACAGTCGTCTGGTCCCCGTAATCTTCTCAAGAAACTGACTGTTATTACTGTTCTCATTTTTGTTTACTCACCTTGACACCAGCTGGAGCAAATTCCAGATTGCCCCTCCCTCTCCGGCTCTTCTCCAGACTCGCCAATGACCACAGATGTGACGCAAATTATCGCCAAAAGCTCCACTCCATCCTTTGCGCTGGTTGTCTATTCCCGTCAGGAAGCACCTATCGGGATCTGACGCTCCGCTGCACGCGAAGCTAATGACTGCCCCGGATGCCTCACCTCAGATGGACCATCACGATTGTCCAAATAGTTACGAACACTACTGAAATGCCGCGCAACCCCCCAACCTCTAAACCCGTAGTGCCACTGAACACCATAATCTCCAATATCAAACAAAGTCAAGACAGGTCATTCATGGCAAGTGTATTTAAGGATTGATTGTAAGCCTCACACGTACCCGTTTGCTTCCCGCCACACATCACAATCCGCTCGTGACGCATAAGTCCAGTGACCATTTCTGTAAATTCTGTTGTCCCTCTCCACAATTTTTCACATATTTTCGTCCCGTAAATGGCCTGATGCAACCTTGAAGGTTTCCTGCTGTTTCATTTTAAGCACTGTTTTGACTATTGAATGTTGTTGATTACCATTCTCCATCCACCTCATATGATATCCAGTGCGATTTTGACTCTTCTCCATCTCGCTACTACATCCATATTGTTCTTCATCTTTACCATTTTACCATCCCGATCCTTGATGAACCCGGCCACTTGACAACACCCACCGCCAAATTATGTGCCGGCGAAGCGCACCTTTGATGCCTTTAAACATGGATTGACTCGCTGTGCGCGACTCATACTCAGCCCCGGAAATTTTCGGCGATGGATTATATAGCTTTGATTTAAAGCCCCAAAACTCGTGATTAGCCCATCTTATTGTAGGTTATGTTCATGAGAGCACAGACACTGCATCTTCGGGACTAAATTTTTTGTTTTACAATTTTCACTGCGCCATCTTCGTGTAAATTTGATATTGCCTTGTTCATGACTGTCGAATTTCGAGAAATTTATTCATTATTATTATTATTATATCCAGAACAATGTTGACGGCAGGGCATGCACATTTTCAAACTCCATTTCAACCTATCTTGAGGCTTTACGCAAGTTCTGGGACAATCGCTATTTTTGAACTCCTGTTGCAACGTGGATTATTTTTCCACATTGCTTATTTTACCGAACGTTGATCGGCCAGCGCGGTCGCCACACTGCGCTCGCACGCTCCTGTCAAATATACCCAAGCTTCACCACTCCCGTCTCTGTTCTTTGCACTGGCCAAGTCTCTGGGCTGTCATCGTTGCACTGGTAAAGCGCCGAGTAAAATGGCCCATCGCTAAGGGAAAGGAAACGCAAGGCGTGAACCAAGTTCAGACACTCGGTCTTATATCTCCGCTTCCCCCTAATTTACGGGGTTAGTGCGGGTGGCAAGCTTTCGTAGTTCATAGCAAGAATGTTGAATTTATAGCAAAGAACCTGCGACACCTGAACCTGCGTACCACTCCTTGCACCTTTGAGCTACCCCAATATTTCAAAACAATTCAAACCGTATTTCCTTACACGAGGACAAATCGCTTCCCAGTTTCAGCCTAGTGACCGCTCAAGGGAAGCACGTTTTGCATTGGTACCGGCTCCCAGTGCACTCGGTGCTTTATAATTTCCCCCTTTCGGTGAAGAATGCCACCTAGCCACAGCCCAGATCTTGTTTTGCAATCTCTCATACCCACGTCCGAGTCCACGTCCTGATGAAAAGTGCCATCTGATCTAAGACTCGACAAGCCGTTCACGAGCTCAAGTGTCTCTGTTGGTTGACCCTGGTGTCTCTTTCAATCCAACAAGTAGAAGCCCGGCTCACAGAGCTTTTAATTATACTACCTATCATCTTACTCCCAACCGGTGTCATGACCAATCGCTGCAAACGCTCAGGGCGGACATAGGGCATACAATAATTCAAGTAAGGTCCTTCTATGGGATGGAGTTCATTTAGGACACGACAGACGTGACTAAACACCTGTATAATCTTCTACCAGCATTTGCATGAACTGCCTTCATCTGTGCAAACGCCAATGCTTTCAACGATGCCCAACGAATCCAATCTCAATACTGAAAGCTAACAGCATTTTTGAAGTCTTCGCAAAGTTTCACAGGGCGTTACGTGCCGCAGTTCTTGAGCACTCCGGTTTAAGGTGGTGAAATTGCGGCTGTAACAGATCTAATTCTTCAGAATACGCCGGTTCCCGATAGGACTTTTGTCCGTCCTTCCGGTGAGAGGCTGTATTGGGACTAAACATGAAATTAGAAATCAAACATTGGGTTCCCCCTCTGTAAATAGAACTTTTTCCTGAGAACGGCGTCAATTGATAAGGCACTAGGGAGCACATGGCGCAGTGCATTCCATGCAACCATTTCAGTTTTGCCAACCAAACAGGCGTAAGCCGTTACAGATTTACCATTCTGGAGCTTTTATTGCAGAGGTGGGAAAATGGATGCGGAAATATAACTGAAACTGGCGTAGAGTGGGAAGCAGCGAAGGAGCAGAAAGGTGGATGATCCACCTCTGGTGACAGCCAAAAGCTACCACTAGCAACCCTACCAAGAAACAAGCAGTTTTAACTTTTGTGAAACGTCCTAATGGTGGTTTACTTTGATGAATGCTTTTCCTAGATGCGTCAATAACAAAAGTTGATCTGGTGTTTTTTGTGTTCATGCTGCTTTTGGAGACAACCGGGGGCTTTTATCTTTCATCTTTTGTCGCTCTGCTCTCTTTTTGCCCAAGTGTTATTGATTTATTTTCCTTTTTCTTTTTTTCTTTTTCCTCCCTTCTTCACATTCTACCTTTTCCCTTCAAATGTCTTTGGTCTCGGTATTTTGAGGTATTTGTTAGGTTAAGATTTATGGCACAATTTCTTCCAAGATTTTGACTTTGCCCTAATTTCGCTGTGGTAAAGAGAAACAGGAATAGGCTTAGGCATCAAGTGTTAGAATATCGATAGCAAAGGTGCATTTCTTTAGACCTGCAAAATAGACAATTATTCAAGCTCAAATTGCAACGCTCAGAAGGTATGGAATGCAGAGCGATGGCTGAATCGCGCTGAAGTTTTGATGAGACCGCCCTATTCGAAGGTCTACACGCTGTTATTAACATTATATCATTCACAATTAAAACCAGTAAATGGCGCATCGATTTTGCGATGCACACCTTACGTCATTCGGTCCTAAAAAAAGAAACTGATTCAGTCGCCGTGAGTATTGCAAGGCATTATATGTGGTTCGTGTTTCACTACGATTGGCGTCCATGTAGGGCAAAGTAGTGTTTTAAATTTTGCACTGATGCGCGGGAGAAGAGACCTAAAATTCAGAAGTGAAACTTTGCAAGCAAAAGGCACGTAGACAGTGGTAATGTGAGCTTACAGACAAACCTGCGCGCAATTTTTCTACACCGTTTCCCAACCACTCTTAGACAATTCACATAGTCTGCTTTAAACTTTTTATAAAGTGGGTAATACGGATTGACATTTGCCAATCCGCAGTAAACCGACCGGAAGCCCTTCTTGGGTTGGCCGGAAGGGATTGATGGGAAGAAGTAAAAATGAGTCCAAGAAAATGTGATGAGTAGTAGGGCAGCAAGCAACTGATTGTGTAGCCCCAGTCTGTTTTTCAAAACTTACAAAGTTAGTTTGTAATGCATTTTAAGGTTATCGCTCATTGTCGAAACCTCGCAGTATTTGAACGATCTGTGTCTGGTGACAGCCGAAAGAAAGATTCTCGTAAACCTTACGAGAAACTCTCAAGTGCACTCAAATGTGTTGAACTTCCTGGGTTGCAAGAAGAATTTAGGATGAGAAGTGCTCGAAGTACCTTTAAGTTCTTCAAATAACGATGTCAGGTCTGGCCAAATGACTGACAGAATACAAGGGGGTTGTTAACAATTTATTGGGGCCTCATTTTTAAATAACACCATATTCGAACTTACCACAAATAAACAGCACTGAATCTTTGTCCACTTTTGAGTAAAACAGGTGAAATATTTTTTTCCAAAAACAACCGCTATTGCCTTTTCGGTGGTCAATTTCCTGTTCGTTCATGTATTGCGCATTAGAGTGAGATACCCGTTTTCTCGAATCATGTCCAAAACAGAAAGGTGGATTTCCGGAAGGGAGAACGCATGCTGATTCGTTACCCAGCAATGTCAACTTAACCTACTTCACTACGGACGGAACAGGTTAGTTTTTCCATTTTCGCCGGTCGAAGTGTTTGATACGAATTCAACTATCCTCGTGTCATGTTATCTGTTCTAAAAAATAGGTCATCCCAATCTAGCGTGATCTGTAATTTAAGGTTGCAAACAGTGAGGAATTTGACAAGCACTCATAGTCCATGCTGGAATTTTTCGCTGTTCAACTGCCCAATAACCGTCAGTCGTGGTGAATTTGTGGCAAACGACTTGACGAGGGCATGTTACTCGTGTCCTCTTTTCGGAGCGTAAATCCAAACTGCAGATTCTGGTGTATCTAGTCAACTGTAACACGAGATAAATTCGTTTGTTTAAACAACATGCTTATTTGAACATCAACACTTTTTAACGTGTGATCAGGGCAATTTCTCTATTTGGAAGCACCAAGTGGATGACGTTTTTAAATGGCATGCTTTAATGAAGGAACTTTTGAGTAATAACTTTTCCTGTATTTCCTAAGAGATATTATTTGTAGATTCATGTGTTGTCACAATTTGAAAATTACGATACCTGCTGGAACAATGGGACATTCTGCGCCGGATTCTCCTTAGGTCTCATATTTTGTTACCAGCCTTTCTCTTTCCACGGTTTAGGCTTTCTACTAACATCAAATGAGCTATTCACCTACAAATCCAGTAAAATACTCAGGAACACAACAGTAAAATCAGCATTTGGAATCCTTTTTCACCGGGTTAACCAGAAACCTACTTTTCACGATGCAAACAAAGCAGCAACTGAAACAACAGTTAGATTGACAACCGAAATGCATATGTAGCCTCTACGCCAAGAAGACATCGACTGCGGTGGATCACGAATATCCTATTTAATGTACACAAGGTCTTGAAATTCCGTGGTATATCCTAACGAAATAGATGATTGACTGGGCAAGGCAAAACATGTTGCATTTAAAAAACCCCTTATCGGGCACAGTTACCGTATCAAGAAGTGACCATGAGAGATCGAAATTCTTGCGAGAGTCGACGACAGGCAATTAAGAATACCGCTTGCGCCTACTCGGGTTTTAACTACTCTGCAAAAATTGGCTTTCGTATTATTTACTTGGCGCTTTGACGTCCAAATACCGAATAATGGGTGCTGTTATTCATCCAAAAGTAAACTGCTAAATGATATGCATACGCCACTCATAAGGCTGGTGTGGGAAATGTGAACACCGTATTTAAAACTACATGGCACTGACGGAGGCCTGTATCTGTCAGTAAATTATCCTTCATTAGTTAAGTTTTTTGTGAAACGAAGTTTAGCCTTCCATGACCACGGTCGGGTGTTCAATATCACGTCATTTCAGTTAGATCGAGAAGGTTTCGATTCTTTTCATCGTCGGTCAGTTTTCCCCGTTTTGCGGGCATCTGCTTCTTGTGATGTCCTTCCTGAAAACTGCATATTTGTGGTTTTCAATAGTAAGGAATTTTGCAGACAAAAATATGTATATCTGAATAAAAAAGCACGAAGTCTGCTAAGATGCCACATCTTACCCATTTGAGCAGTTTTTGGTCTCACTCAAAATCTTTAGCCAACATTACTTAGGGTCGTTTGAGTTCTACTTCAGGTCATCCAGCTAACGTCATATGAACTCTACTTTTGCTCTCGTTAAAGCTCGCCAGTCCTACATATTCACCGCCGCATTCAGATCTCTCCGCTAGAGAACTGCTTAGTCATCGTGCGACAGCATTTCTTCCAGGCTGGTCAGAATTGCTGCGTTAAATTTATTCACATTCCATCTTCAGTTACAACCAACATTGCTCGTCTGTTTCGAGGAGCGAAAGGGGCGATTTTGGCAAAGGTCTTGTTAATTCCAGCTGGATGCCTCTAATAAATTTAGCTTTTTCGAGCAAAAAAATGGTTACATTTCCTATTATCCTGTTTCCTGTTTGATATTCATAATACTTGTGACCAGCGTGTGTGCGATTGATTTTTACCGTGTTTGAGTGAGTACCGTTCGGAATTCACCTTCCATGAATGGGCCTCAGATCTTTCGGTCAACCCAACTTGAGTTCCGTGGTAGTTATCCACTATCACGCCCAGCAATTACCCACTTATCGACCAGTAGAAGGGCACATATTCAAGCCCCGAATGCCTTAGAGGATATCTGCAGCTGGTGGAATTAAATGCAAGTAGAACTAGAATTTGGTCATGTCCCAGTCTCAAGTCCACTAGATGATCTGTTTCTGTGCGTGAATGACAGTCCAAAAGGAACTTAGTCCACCATGGCAATAGCAATCACACACTACTAGCAGAGTTTTGATAAACTTAGATATTTCAGTTAACCTGATCCTACATTGCCAATATCAGTATCACTTTGGCCAAGCGCAAAGGTAAAATCAAATAACCTAACGAAATCCCTTTAGTCGCGTAGAAGAACCTTCTTTGGATACCCACAAGGAAATTCCAAGACGTTTCACAAACAGATAAAATGTTTTAGTTCTCAATTTTATCTGAACTCTTGTTGGACTCTTGTGCCTAATTCTAATAGCTTATCGGATTTCTGAAAATGTTCCTTGCTTTCGTGACACTGAGCATACTGCTAGGCCTGGAACTTAATTCCCTACAATGTTTCATTTTCTCAACGTTCAAAAGTGCAGACTTATTACGTCTTCTGTCGAGGTTCTGTTGGTGTCACATCAGTGTTTTCCAGAGTTGCTACTTATGAGAAATCATATTACTCGCTTTCGATTGGTGCAAATAAATGTTACGGAGAAAAATGACGGCAGGCTTATATCCAAGTTGCCCTCGGTTTCGAATTGTCAGCTGAAACCTGGGTACCTTATGAAAATGGTTATAACTTTCATATTTTCTGTTTATATTTCTTTTCAGAACAAATTTTGTTACCCGTGCACCTTAACGGGCAATGTCTGCCACTGAACCTGCGTGAAAATATTCACCCCAACTTGCCAGTTACCACTCTGCGTTTGCTCATTTTCACGATGTTCACTGAATGTTATTAGCAAGATTAAATTAAAATAAACTGTTCGATTGGATTTGACTTCAGAACCAGAACGCTGCTAACAACTCAACATGTTTTCGCTTGACTGCAGTGTTTCATGACACTCAAAATTAGGATTTCGCATAAAGAATTTCCCGGATCATCCCAGACATTGACCGCGTCTTTCTGGGATCTCCTTGGCATAC
>LUCM01006124.1:47951-78737 GCA_008360955.1 Fasciolopsis buskii
CACACAGATTCCCGCTTACCCTATCTCACATAATATCGCAAAAACTAATGTATATGCTGTAAAACAACAGGCTACTTTGTTCTCCTCACTCGTTATTTCCCGGGAGTTCTAGTGCAGTTCTACGCTAAACAGCCCCTAGTTTGACTTAAATAGATGTGGACCAAACCCAATGAGAAAAGTAGCTGTATGGGACTGCTAAGTACAACTAAACGGCCGTTTTCATTCGGGTTTAGGTTTTGCGTGAAGTATCTAAAAATATAATCATTAGATATCAAAATATTGTTTCCTCCTTCATATATTTATTTCCTAGCCGTACTTGTTTTTAACCGAAGCACGGAAGGAAAGTGGCTAGGTGTAGTGCAAACAGATATGAGTTATGGTTTACTAATAACGCACTAGCAGTTAGAACGGATGAAGGCAGGTTTCAAACACCTATGGAATTCCAAGGGAAATCTGAATTGGCATTTTTTGGTGCATCAACCCCTCCTTGGAGGAACTACTGTACGAGGACGCTTACCTGTAGGCAAAACTGTTTTTCGAATTAAGACGGAACTAGGAGGATTAGAAGTTTATTTCGTGGTACCTAAGGCTATCCGCTTTGGAAAGCAAGAACAAACAGATCACTTGAAAATCGTCTCATGCTGAGGATTGGGGATTCGCCCCACTGGGATGACTGGGATAAGTTGCGAGTCCGGAAAGACGCGCAGTTTATGGACTCTCTTCGAACCCATTCTAATTGCCCCTCACGGAAGCCAGCAGCAACTGTTTTGCTCTAAATTTATGTTATCCGACAAATTTGTGCTCCTTTTGTCAAATAAAAGTCCTGTTTGATAATATACATGCGAATGAGATAGAACCTTTTACGACCTACGTTTTTGACTGGGTAGGAGTCGCTGATCTGAACTGAGTTGTTTGGAAGAATCCCGAAGGTAATCTGGCGAATTCTTCTGTTTTATGGTAGACTCCAGTTGACGTTCCATTGTTCAGCCTGCGGCTCACAATACCACGTCTTTTGCGCACATCAGATTTACAGGAATAATCTCGGGATAATTGCTTGTGCGAAAGAAGAAAGGGAGAAGGCAGATTAATCGGCATCCCTCACACCCTAAGTGATAAATCTAACACAGGTGGCTCTGGTGGTTCAGTCGTACTGTAGAGGTGCTGTCAGTCTGTCCGGTTATCCTGGATCGTGTCAGTATGCAGGGATGAAAAGCGTAGAACAGTTTCAAAGGAAACCTCAAAGTTCTTGGGGATCAGTTTAAGCTATTTTTCATTGCCTTGAGTCTGAGTGTCACTGATTATCACGTTGAGACTATCTTCGTTGCAACAAGATGGCGATAGTAATTGTACTTGGCGAAGCTATGGAATTTCATAGTTCCTGATTTAGGTCAAGGCGAATAAATTCCTAAATCATGTAGAAACTGCAGGTGCAATAGGGAGCCTAATGGTTACGTGATTACCTGTAGGTTGCCTACTGCCGTTTTCGAAGGTTGGAGAAATAAGCTCTTCCCCTTGTCATTTAGAAAAGGGCTATGCTACAGTACACTTAGGAACGATATATGCGTGCGAAATCTGTCGGCGGCCTTTTTGCGGATTCCCTGGTGCAGTATATCACAGCCAGCTGTAGGAATACATGTCTCATCGCATCAAGGGAATCGAAGATATTTTAAAATTCCCATAGAACATATTGATAACAACACAACGCGGCGAACATCCCTGTTTTTTGTCATTCGTGTATTCATGTCAATACATGATGTTAAATATGGTTGGAGGTGGATCAACGAAATTTGTTGGTTCGCAGTCACGTCAGTTAACAACTCGAAGAATGTGTTTGCATGCATTTGTCACACGATCATGTAGTAAACCACTTGTTGAAAACTGACAAGGGGGTCGGGGCAGTCTACGAGTCCGGACAAAATGATTCCTCTGATCCATCTCCAACCATTTTCGACGAGTAAGAATAACTAAAAGCGATCTTGTACGCCGTTTTATGTTGTTTTCAACGTGTTTCATGGGATTTTTCTTACTTTTGAAGCAAACCAAAGACCCCGCCGTACTACGTGAGCTCATAAGTTACGTTAGGTTTTGTACAAATTTGGCCCTGGCTAAGGCTCGTGTTCAGTTCCTGGACGGGTTTATCCAGAAATCAGAACATCCCAAACTATAGTGGACTGCTTTGAAGAGAACTTGTTTAAACATTAGTAATGTAGCATTAGGTTGCGAAACCCTGCACGAACGAAACACAGTAATCGGTGGGATATCCGAGTTGAAGCAAAATTTTGTGAACTCGGCACGAGTCCCTGACGAGATGGGTGAAGAATAAATGGAAGGGTTCATGGCCAATGCTCATTCAATAAGTGAAAAACAATGGAAGCGATTGCGGTCAACGTTGGGAAAACCGCCCTTTAAGACATACGTATTGGGAATTTTCCGTGAGATTCAAAAAGATTCGTCTACAACTTCTTCGGTGAGCCTGGATAAGAGGTTAGTTGAAGTCCTTTAATCAAGACCAAAATTCTGCTGCCTATCTAACAAAAACAAACAACTAGATATGAAGGTTGAATATGAAAATCTGTTTAGTCAGCTGTTGGATTCGACGGCATCCTCTCCGGAGGACTTAGAGAAACTTAAATTGTCTCTCGTCAACTCAAATCACCGATATCGAGACGACAGGCGATTAAAGCAAAGACTGATAACGCCCGACCACTTAAAACGCCCAAAAGACCAGCGAACAAATAGGGAAATAACGTTGATCAAACTAGATAAAGGAGCCGGCACTGGTATCATCAACAAGTCGGACTACATTGAAGAAATGAAAAGAATAATGAGCGATGAGTCAAAATTTACAATGACTCCAACCGAAAAAGGTAAGCAACTCAAATGGGAAAATCAATTAAGAGCCCTAAAACAGAATGGAATGATTGAGGCCTTTTCTTTTGAGCGGATATGACCCAAAGGTGCAACAATTCCCAAATGGTACGGCCTATCAAAGGTGCACAAAGACGGAGCTCCGATGAGGCCTATTTTAGACATGCGTGGTTCTACGTATCATTTTGCATATAAGTGGTTAGTCAGTCTGCTGGAATCAGGTGGGACAGTCATTTCTAGACAGTGTGCGAGACGAATTGCACCCCATAGAAACCACTAACAGCTTGTGTCTGGAAGGGAGGCGGAGGTTGCAGTTTCTCTGCGCAAATTTGTTTCGTTCAGCAGAATCACCGGTAATATTTGCGAGTACGTGTATGATAATGACATATCCAAAGGGATCCTACTGGATGAACCGAAACAAATAATCTTTGTATGCACCAAGAATGTTCAATTTCAGTTCAGTGGTGGAATATGCTGGCAAAGGGACGGCGTGGCAATGGAGTCCCCACTGGAACCAATTTTGCTGATTCCTTTTTGTCCAAACCGGAGAACAACCAACTGCGCTCATCAGTGAGGCATTGTACCACATTCATACGTTATGTTGAAGATATACTATGTGTGGTAGAGGAACTTGGGGACGTAAACCATATACTACTGACGTTTAACAATGTCCATCCAAACGTGGATTTCACATCAGAAAAATAAACAGACCATAGCTCAGCATTCTCAGATGTGTACATAAGACGAAGGCAGGACGGATCTGCACAGCCATCAGTCTATAGAAATGCAACGTGGAACAGACAGTGCATTCATTTTTACAGCTTTAGCGATTACAGGCGGAGGGGAAAATAATATACTGTTTAGGCGATTGAGCAAGAAAAGTATATGCGGACGACACAATCGAAAATGAACCTCGTTCTCTGCGGAACGTGTTCATACAAAATGGATACCTCGAAAGACTCGTAATTAAGGCTATGGAAAATCACCAAGTAAGATGAAAAAAGTAATGCCAATGAGGACATCCGCATACGTTTTTCCTTTTCAAAGATGACAGGGAAGCGGAAATTATCCAACAGAGAATGTCAACTTCAATCAGTGGAACATTCCTTGCCGCGCAATCAAAACTGCATTCCCATCCAAACCAACCGTGTGTCTCCAACTAAAAAACAGCTTGCCAGGTTCTGTAGCCTCATTCTGATTGTACTCATTCACCTGCCCCTGTGGGACTCGATGCACTGGCTGTTGGATGAAGAGTTTGTCTGAATGTGTTCGTGCGCTCCACCTGGCTCGGTTGAGCAACGGAACAATTTAGGTAATTACTAGCGCGATATGTTTACACCTTGTCGATTCAAACTAGTGGAGAACGTGACAAGTGCTCTTCGCATTATCTACGACGTTGGGAGCAAACAATCAAAAGCTGTCAAGTATTGCATCTTGAATACAACCGAAGCTGCATCTAGCCGTTTATATAATGCCTCTGTGTGCTCGGAAAAAATTGGCCCGGGCCCCTAAAATGCCCTAGCCCAATTGTCGGTATCCAATTAGTGGTTTACAACCGGATCGTATGACAAATTGATAAATTATACGCTCGTAAATTTGTTACCTGACGTGAATGCAAACCGACAGTTTCCCTTGATCCATCTCAAACCATATTTAATGTTATGTATTAACACGACTACGAAGCCAAGACAGTTATTTTTGTAGATTCCATTAGGATGGCGTCGAATGTGACAAGATTTGACGAGAACGCATCAGTTCCTGGAAAGTTATTCGTGAGGCATTAACTCACCCTGCTGGAGGCAGTTACCGGTGATGGAAAGCACGAAGAAGAGGCCTCGTATATTTTGCAGCTAAACAAAAAGGAGACGTTTTGGGAATTGCATATGAATTGGTAAAGTTAGGCATCTTTCGCTTATAAAAAAACGCTCCGCAGCCAACCGAAAAAGCAGGCCATACCCTCTTACTTAGAAGGCTCGAAAACGGGAGTGAGGTTTGATTGTCTTTAATCAAGCCTGGGGTTTGTGAGCTGTAAAGAAGAATGCCCGTTTACTTAGAGATGTCATAAGTGATGGCAACGGGCTTTTCCTTCTATTATATCTTCGAAGCCCGAAGCCAAATAATAGATCACCATTACTAGAAAACTGCATTGCTTAGTCGTTGATATCCAATAATTCTAATTTACAATTCAGAGTTTGCAGCTGAAATTTTGAGTATAGTTATAGGTATTCGAATTTGGCTTATCTGAAGTATCTGGCTTGCAGAGCTCTGAAGCTAATGTGAAGCCAAGAAATCGTCCAACTTTCTTCTTCGATAGCGAGTTAAAGGAAGGATGTCTTAGGAAAGCTTGTACACATTTTGCGTGTAACTTGATAACATTAGAAAACCTTTATAAGTGGCCCAACCATTGATTGGTCAAAGTAGCCGACCAAAACGGAGTTGGCCCATTTCACCGGAGTTGCACTGAAGTCTTGTGCATTCATATGGCGAGTAAGGAAACAAAGTATCGCTACATAGTTTCCCTGCAGACAAGGAATTTTGCCGTTCCTTGAACTGCAAGGAAATTAACAAGCTAACCCAATTAAAAGGGTTTTCTTTGACTGCGGTAGAAATTTGGCCTGTCGAAGGTTGATGCAGGAAATGAGGGAGCTGCAGCTCCGAAGCTGCGGGATTAGTATTAGGGTAGGCAACCAAACGTGCAGTACGTTCATTTACTGATGTTTTTCCTATTGGCGTCTACCCGTTGCAGAAAAGGGCCAAGGGCGTCTGGTGTGTGCTGCGACTGGGTGGTGGCGGAGGCAGGGTGCTCTTGGGTTAACTATGGACCGCCACAGTTACGGGACCTTAGCTAGAACGCTGAGGTGGACGAGTGAGATAGAAAGCAGGAAATTGAGTAAGTGCGCCGTTTGCTTTTTTGCTTTGTTCGTTTTCCCGGCTGTTGTTCACACTGTGCACAAATCTAATTGCAAGAAATCTGCGTGCGGCTCAGGAACATTCAACCAGTTGTTCTGCATTTAAATTTCACGACCTCTGTGTCGGTCAGATATAGCCTGTTTTGCCTTATTTTAAGGAAAATTAAGGGCCTCTTCAAAAGCCAACGCTGTGTCTCATTATTGGGCAAACCGGCGGGCCAAGAACCCTGATACGGTCACGAACAAGCAACTGCTTGGCCAAACTGACTGATGCATTTAGTTGAATTAGCAAGTGAATGGGAGTTTTAGAGAAACAACTGGATTGCGGCTGGCATCAGCGGGGCAGCCATCGCCATCTAGGTCACCCTCTTTTTATGCTGGCCAACTTCACATCCCACTTGAGACAACATTTTCGGGCGGGCTGATTCACTGCTTCGGTGTTGCTGAAACAACTGAGCCTATCCAAAACTCCAAGGATGCTTCACTGTCCGATATTACAGACCGCCATCCCCTGGAGGACGGAGGGCGAATCATAACAAACGCATGCAACCTTAGACTTTACTGAGGTCATTGACTGACATCAAGAAAAAGACAGTAGCATAAACACTTCCCACTACTGATGCAGTTCTAGGGTGGCGAAATGCCCCATGAGCTCATTAAAAACAGCCTGCAACAGGGTGAGTCAGCGCGAGGTCAGCAAGCTTGCCAGGTTTGCATTCCATGCCTTTATCCTGTTTGCGGACATATCCGTTTGCAGAAAGTCGTGCGTTTTGTCCACAAACCGTAAGCGAGCGTTTCTGCGTTTTACTTTTACGCCGTTTTTGTCTGCTTTTTCAGGGGTATTTTCCCTCCTTTTTAAGTATTTGAAAACCTGCTGAAGGTCAATCCTGTGCAAACTGCCACTGGAATAACTGGCTGGCCGCGAACCCTGAAGGTATCACAAACAGCCAACTGACCAACCACGTTAGTTGATGCATATAGTGAAATAAAAAATTCGCAGCCTTTGAAGAACAACTGAGATGCGCCGCCACTTGAATGACTTCCGAGGAGGTTGTCACCTTGAATTTGGCTACAATCTCCTGTCCTAACGAGCCACTGTCAAATCCTCCTTTACACAATTTTTCAGGGAAATGATGGATTCATTAACTCAGTGTCGTCCAAATTACTAAGAAGTACACGGAATACTAAGAATACCGTGAAACTTAATATATGCAGACCGCCAACCCATGCTGAAGTCTCAACAAAACATATTGGAAGCGTGCAACATGGGCCATTGCACTTTGCACTTTGTGATACCCAGAAACAAGGTCCGACGTAAATGCTGCAAGCCTTCAAAGCAACTCCAGAACAAAATGATCCTCTAAGTTTCTCGGAGACAGGAATATACTTGCTGTTAATTTCCGGTAACAAAGCATAAGCATAGCGGCGGATAAAATGCATTTCAGCGGAGATGCTTAACCTCTGAATAGAAGCACCGCACCTCTCCGCGTTGAGATCATTAGGCCCCCATGTTCTCCTTCTAAACCCCAAACCTCAATTTAGTTTGACTAACCCGAAAAACTCCTTTGAAATTTGAAATAGGCTTGGACAAATCACTGTCGTCACCTTGCCTTCATCCACTGCGTTTAACGTTGCGCCATTTATGTCAGAACCAAAATCTCCAGTGAAGTCGTCAAAAATCTGTCTTTTCAAATTCCTGCAATATTCCGCATATGACGCAACAGAAATCTTTAGGCCATTCAGCCTACCCAAGTTGTTCTCAAACTCTAATACAGGTCCCAGCTCCTCGTCAAATCCCAGCTCTCAACTCACTCGGCACCTCCTAAGATTGCTGCCGAAAGGAGAGCCTCCAGCGCCAAGCAGGCGTTAAAAGCCGCAGTGCGCAGTCATCAGTAGAAAACCAAGAAAAATTAGCTCAGTATTTAGAACTAGTTTACCTTACAGACTGACCACCCTAAAAACCTCACATCTCAAAATACGGAGCTCAGGCCGTATCCTCCAAGTTACCTGGTTTTCACCGTTCACCCCCGCCAAGCACAGCACAGTTTCCTGCACATGGGCAGCCATCTCACTTAGGATCTCATGTATAGTGTCAAACGCCATTCCGTAACGCTAACTCTAGCACTATCGCCATCCTAATCAGCGCAACCCAGCATAAGGTAGAATACATTTAATTTCCAACCTGACAGACGTATGAACTTTTTACCAAACCGACTGGTACCCCGTACCCACTGATGTCTTCTCTACACTCAAGAAAGTCTGCTACCCAAAGAAACTGCCGTTTCCACCAGCCACATATTTTGTCCCTACCTAATCCGCTCCGTCCCTGAATTCCCTACATTTTTCCTAAACATCTCTCCTTATATAACCCATCTTGAGGTAGCCAACATGACCACCAACCCCGGTGACTTTAACTCACCCATTATTTCACTCTATTGTTGCTGCTATTGTTACCCAAGTTTGCAAGTTTCCATAAGGATGAATGTAACGACGCTGGGTTACATTACTTCGGTTCACAAGTTAAATGCCGTCCAGATGTCCTGCCAGATTCTTTTCACGGATCACCTACCGTCGAATTCCAGCTACCATTCGACAATATGTGGTCATTTCCCCCTGAGTCAACACTCTTCCACTCTGTACAACACCTACCCAACTAGGGAAGGTCATACGAGATGCGAAAAAATTACAGAATATTTTGAAAGTAAAAAGGCTGTTTCTTACTAGGATTCCAGACCAACGACAAACCCAGATTCACCTACTATGACATCCGTCATTGGCAAAGGGTCTCTTAGGTAGCTTGCGCTTCATTTGATGAATTCTTTCCCCATGCTCGGAAAATTGAATATATCCCTCTGTTTGTACACTCGTCAAATTTGGACTTCATACTTTTTGCCGAGGCATGGATCAATGAGCGCACTCCGTAAAACGACATAACCATTCCACGCTGTGAATCCTCCAGAAATTTCTGTCAAACCCAACGCAGATTTGGCTGCTAATCCACGTCCAACAATCAGTGTCAATCACACTGCGTCAGAATATCACGCTGAATGCCATCCAAGATGCCGTTTGTGTCAGAGGTAAGATAGGCAACGAAGGAACCCTGGTTGGATGCGTCCACCGTCCCTTGGCTCTTGCTGAAGCGATTTGCTGGTGGTAACCGAACTAACGAATACTGATTATGGCCCAACAAGTAACAAATCCATTGCTGAAATCTTTAATGCACTCGAGGTATGCTGGTCAACACTTTCCTGTCCGAATCATTTGCTCCGATTCCATGAAAATTGTCATCAAATGCGTTGGACTCAACACAGAACTGGTCCAATAAGGAACCATAATGCTCTTCAATTGACAATAAAGAAACGCTTATCATATCCAAACGCCTGCCGAGGTAAGGTTTTCTGGATATGATCATCTGACCGTTAGCTGGTTTCTCACGTTTCCCCTGCCGAATAGATATCCGTCACCAAACTCAAGGCGGAATTTCAGAGCTAACTAGAATCGTTTGCCTTCTCTAGTTCGCAACTTCAGTTGGAGCTCTTAATGCAAGAAGCGCAGGTAGCTGATAACAGGCTATATTACAATCCTGGCACTTGTTGCAATTACTCCTGGTCAAACCTTCAACAAGTTTTCCGTAGGAAATTATTGCAACCCACCAAACTGTACTCTCGCTAAACCCCAGCGAGACTTCCGCAAGGCCAGGGATTTTTTGGTGATTTCTGTGAATATATCGTCTAAATGAAACTGTAGAACCAGTCTTCGACCGTAGAAACAAAAAGTGACGGTTTTGAATCTAAGTAGACTCAATACGGACAAAGCACTAGAAAAATTGTTTAAACGCCTGGCCAGCATCTTCCGGTCGTCAGCCAAGCAATTCCGACCAATCGCTGTCATCAACGCCTCTATAATCAACTCACGAGATATCGCAGGGGAATCGGGCAATTTTTCTTCACCTGCTTTTCTAAATGACAACAGTTTGCTTTCTCGTGCTGGCCTCGCTTGATTAAGGAGTCACGTTTTTTCGAGGGAACTAGACCAGCAGTTGGTGAAAGCCAAATTTATCTACCCTGGAAAGGGCTCAATGCCCCCGGCTGTCTTCGAAATTGGTGGGGCCGACATCTCACTTTTGTTGGCAAACATCTTAAAATTGTCCATTTAATGCCTTATCTTCCCGTCGCGCTGGAAAACCCTTGTAATTATCCCCGTCCAAAAAAGGGAAAACGCTGTGAATCCGCTAGTTACCGCTCAATCAACCACACTCCCATGGCCTCTGGATTTATGGAAAGTTTGATTAGGGCAGATCTTATTTTATATATTCTGAAGCGTGAAGTCACTAACACTGGACAGCATGATATTCTTTGAAAGCCGTTCACTCGACTGGCTGCACACAAGATGTTTATCATCAGAGACAGGAATATTGGAAGGCGAGTTATGGTAATCATTTTAGACATGATGAAGGCGTTCAACAAAGTGTCCCACAGTAGGCTGCTAAATAAAATCATATCCTAAGGTATTGCCGATCCTATGTCATAGTGGTATTTATCATATCTGTTATCCAGAGACCAAGCGATTCAAATGAGTGGCTCAATGTCTGAACTTAGGTTAGTGAAAAGCGGTGTAATCCAGAGCAGCGTTCTGGCCCCCTTGCTCTCCTCGTTTTAGGTCAACCATATCTTCAATGCTATACATGACTTTGTCTCTTTTCTCCTCCATGGCGGAATCAAATGTCTACAAGTTTCACTCTGGAGCCTCCAACTTCACCATAACTAACAAATCGCAAACTTTAGCATCAGAATTTCCTGGTCAAACATCTTGATGGAGCCGCACCATGGTGTACAAATGCAGGGTACCCCAAGGTGAACAAAACTCGGTGACCAAATCATCCTCCCTGACTTCCGAGTTTGAGAACTCAGCCTACTTTACTCTCCGGCCTAAATCGTCTCAGAACATACTCTCACAAACGCTGTAAAAGCAAATAATTTCGTGCGGCTGCCGCAAATGGCTTCAAAGTTGAAGGAAGACAGACTACGCCTTTTCCGGACTCACACCTGACACGTTCTGGAGTGTTTTTGTAGTCTTTTCTAACATTGAGCAATAGGGCAGGGTGGCCAAGGAAAACCTTCAGCGTTCCTCTACCGACCAGCTGCTAGGCCTCCTTCACATATCAAGTTGGTGGAACCCCGCGAGTCACTGCATTGTTATCTTTTGTGGCTTCGGTGCACGAGAGAAGACGATGTATTCTTCAATACTTTTGACAGATTTGAGCCGCCTCCCCGCATCTCATGTTTGGAACTCTCCCCATACTCTATCAGAAATAGAATTCAATATTTCTTTTCCAGTACCAGAGACATCGATTATAGGGAAACTCTTTATTGCTAAATATTCATCATTAGGAACAAACTTTCCCAACACTTGCAGTTCAAAATGTGCGTGGACTAGTTGTTGTACTTTTTCTTATTAAGGTTTTTCAGCCATACTTACCCGAGGACCAGGTAAAAGAAAGTGGACTGGAATTGTGTAAACACATCGGTGACACTGTTTTATTCCGTGAAAAACTAAATAAATCTCACTAAATTTATCACCATGTGAACAGTCTTAGCCAGCATCTACATGGTAGGAAGCTGGTCTCTTACTCTTGTTCATCGAACATTCCCTACGCGATTAATACCGTCTCAGTACAGTCATAAAATCTTTGCCCAAGATGGTAAAATCTTCCGAGAGTGTGCAGCGCTGGCCAAGTAGAGCATCTGGGGCCTTGTCACAGGTCCACTTATCAAAATGCTCTATACGTCATTTTTCTCCTTTATTCCCATTGGTCTCATGGTGTCCTTTAGACAAAATTTGGTCTGCGTCTTGAATTTTCCCTTCAGCACCCCTCATCAAAGTCATCTAGTCCATCTTAGGTAATTCGGGCCTTCCAACTCCTTCGCCATCTTGGTCCTAAGTGTTACTTCAAACTATTTTCGTAGCATTTATGCGTATTGTTAGTTTTCCTTTTTTATCAAAAACGTATATAGCAAACCGCTCTCGGCTGTCATTTGCTCAATATCAAGATCAGCCCCCAGATTAGCGCTTAGGACCGCAAAAAGGCAGCTCCACGTCCGATGAGCTTCAGTTCTCTTCAGTCTTTGCATATGATTCCTTGGCCGGCGGTGGCTAAACGGATAGGGTGTTGGGGCTTGGCCGTGAAGTTCGTGAGTTCAAATATTCTGAGCGCCTATTGGCTTCTGCACTTGGTAGCCGTCTTTTAGCCGCGGGTTCTCCTTCAAAATTGATGGACACTGTTATTTCATCAATAATAGAAGTAAAAGATGGAAGATAATAGTTTAGATTGGGCCCCGTAATCCCTGAGTTCGGGGTTCCCATGTACACTTGTTTTCCTCCTGCTCCCCGAACAACCCAAACAGCTTTGTCGAGAAGGTGTGGCACTCCATCAAAATTTGATTGGAGTGCCCAAAATTCAAACGAGGGCGGACAATTAATTAATGTTACCGCGGCTTTCGCGGCTGGTATAATAAGGGAAAGCATTTGCAACCTTCTGAAGGGAGCGGAGTAGAAATAAGGTGCTGCAACACATTGTTTGAGGACATGGAGAAATGGAAGGTCACAACCGGGGAGGAACAAAACAAGAATAGTAAGAAATGCCTCTGATAATATACCGGACGATTTTAAGCCAGCTTGAAACGTTATTGGGACCGTTTTCTTCTTTCTTTTGCAGCAGGGGGTTGGAGTTGACGGCGGTTGCTGCCATAGGAGTTGCCACTGCTGGCAGGGACATTTTTGGGGATATTTCGAAGTAGAAAGTGGAGACGGTATTTGACGAAGGGGGATTTATATGCCGGTGCCTTCTTGGCGACTGAATGTCACTTTGATAGCTACAGTTGGGCAGTAAAGCCGGGTAACTGCGGGGGCTTGTCTGCTCAAACAACTTAAGCTTTGGGGATCATATTTAGCGACCTCGATTTCCAAACGGAATTGCTATAAGGGTATCAATTTTCGTTAGCAAGCAATGAGAAAAAACAGCGGTGTTATCTTCTAGCAAGGCCTGGGAAGCAGATCATATTCGTCCTCCCAAGGTCTTCGGCCAGTTTGCTTTCACGATACGTAATAATATGTAAGGTCATGGTTTCATATCAAAAAAGAGCAAATTGGTGGTGAAATTGGGTTAGCGGTGGCGCATCGCCGGAAAGTTTAGAGAAATTGCCGGTTTTATTTTGCGAATGGTTTTACGGATATGTACTTTTGAAGACTGCTAGCAAACCAGATAAATAGACGATAGGTTGTTGGTTGATGTACAGCCCAATGAGTTATATTATTTCGTGTGGAAGTGGTTTTCAAACGTTGGCCTAGGTCTAACTCAGGCTGTTTCTATGGGAATTTAAGGGCCGTGCATGTTCAAACGGTTTTGTGCAGATGTGGAAGAAATCATTTTCATATATTGGGGTTGTGTATTCCACAGTAAAAAACATGTAGTGGTGAAAACATTCCCCTGAGTGCCATCTTCAACATGGGGTTAAGACAAAAAACTCAGTACTTTACAGCGCATGGAAATATCCATTTAGAAAACACAAGTTGGCGAACAAGCTCGTTTTCAGTGATTCGTACTCATGCCATTACATCACTATATATATCTTGAAAAATTATTTTCCTGATTCTGCAGCCTCGTTTTGTATCTATTCATTCACATGTTCCTGTGGGACAATGTACATCGGCCGCACGACCAGGCGCTTGTCTGAACGCATCCGTGAGCACCACCCGGCATGGTTAGGCACTGGAACAATTAAGTCACTTAATAGCGCAGTGGTTTCACATCTGGCACAGACTAACCACACCGTGAATGTGACGCAAGCTTTCCGGACTCTGTATAAGGTCAGAGGTCAACAATCCAGGTTGGCAAAGTGTCGCCTCTTGAGCACTGCGGAAGCTGTCGCAATCCGTCTTCACAGTTCTCCACTTTGTTCTCAAAAACAATTTGTGGTTGCGCTTCAACTCCCTTGGCCCACCCCCCGTCCCAATACAAACCCTAGACAACAAAACAATTAACGCCACAAATCCCTTCCCCACCCATATTTGTAAATGACTAATCCAGTCCTTCCTATAGTGAAAATATTTTGTCAAGATATATATAGTGATGTAATGGCATGAGTACGAATCACTGAAACGAGCTTGTTCGCCAACTTGTGTTTTCTCGATGTGCTCAGTGGTAATTTTCAAGAAATATCCATTTACTACTGCAATCGCGGTTGTGCCTGTTCTGTTGCTAATAATCATGTAAAACGTGGGAGGTTAATTCAAACTCGTGGCAGCTGTGAGATCAGGATTTAGGTTTTCCTTGTTCCATGTGTAGGATAGCTGAAAAGACATTTGGTGAATGGTTGTCTAAAATTTTCAGTCTCGGCTCTATCGCCTTTTGGTATGTTGGAACGCATGACGGAGAAGTACTTCGGGATAGGTCTTACATGGTGTTCGTATATTAAGGATTTGCTCATCAGAGTTCAGAATGTCCTACACGGGAAAGTAATCAGGATTCTATTCTTTGAGCCGGGATGAGTTCTGAGATCTCGAATGCGCTAGAGTAATGAAACCTTAGGCCTCCAAAGGCTTCAAGGAAATAAATGACTACTCAGTTAAGTTCGAACGTTTCTCTAGAGATATGACATTTATACAAAAGTAAGCTATAATTTTTGGTCTACGAATTGCGCCGATTAAGTTTTGTACCACGCACCATGGGGCAATAAACCACATGCTTGTTGTTTTTGTTGATGTTCAGATCAAGGGAGCGAAAGTGATAGGCAGTTATTATTCCGTTTGCAATCAGGAAAGAATGACATGCGTCACTGTGCGAAAACGTTGTCAATGTAAGACAAAAATCTTCGGTGACGTAGTAGTTACTTTGAATAAGCCAATTATTAATCGGATAGGGCCTGGATGAGGTTCTAATTATATGCAGCACCTATATTCTGGAGGTCAAGTGAGAGGAGAATCGAGTCGGCAAAGAGCTTTGAACCACATCTACTTTAATGTTCATGAAAGGTTTAAGATGAGAAATTCAGTCAAATGCCCTCTTAAAACCTAAGAAAACCATAGCCACCGCAGCTTTCCTCGGCAAACTTTCTTTTTCGTTGTAGAAATGGGCCATTAAGGAACGAAAAAGGTTTACTTTGAAGGAAACGACAATGGGCATCATTAAAGACGTTACCGCGCAACAAACAAGTGGTTAGCTTAATTTTTATTGTTCTTCTCGTAATAACGGGGTCAACTGGTGTAAGATTCAAAGGCCTGCAACTAACTGATTCCCGCGTTCAGGGCTTTGGGGACATGGACAGTGATGGTAAATTTCCGTGAAGGAGGGAAAGTACCGAATTCCAGGAAAGATGAAGCAAAGTGTACTGCAACATTGAGATATCTGCGCCTCAATTCGGAAGAGGGTTGAAGCATAGCTATAGGGGTCACTGTGGAAAGACGGTCTTATTTTGCACACCAGTAGTTCAAAACGTTTTGAGCAGAATAAAAATTATGGGTGATGAGGTTAAAACTTCAATGGTGTCCAATATAGTGTTGTTATAACCAGCTGTTATTGAAGGGGAGGAATGTTCACTGAACATCTCTAAAATTAATGGAGGATTATTTGCGTGCATGAAACTATGACTTGCTTAATATCTAAAAAGCACTAAGTTGGTTTGCTTATTTGTCTGCCAACTGCAATAATGTAGATGCAGATGTTTTGGTCTTGCACACCAAACTGATGTTTAGCCTTTCATAGTTGGCATTGTTACATGTTATTCATCCAGGAAAAGGTGTGAATGTGAAAGTCGCCGAGAACCTTTCTCATTGCTTTGAAATTGCTTGATCTATGAGGATTTTCGACTGAGACCGTTTTTCTTTTGTTTCTTCTTCGTCTTGGTTGCTGATATGCAAGTTCCCGATTGTCTTCTTATGACACGTGGCGGATACTGATTGTTTTGCAGGATGTCGTGTAGACGTCTTAGTTCCCCAGGTTCTGTGTTATCACTACATAGCTTCCTAACTATGTTGGCTAGCGAGGAAATAAGTGTCTGCTTCGCGCATTGGGGATGAGGTGGACCGAAGTCCAGGTACTCATCCGAGTATGTGGGTTTTCCGTAAATTCTAATATTGGACTTTTGGGAGCGGTTGACTTGCAGCCGACTTTCTAGGGGGCTGGTGACTCTACTGGCGTCTTATGACTCCATTGTGAGCTCATTTGCTCCAGCGTGCTCATTTTGCTCCAGGTGAATGCTAACCTTTTGGCAAACCTGGTGTTTTTAGTTGTGTCCTCGGTATACTGTAAGTGGGTAGTGAACTGAATTCAATAAATCGTTTCATTCAACGGCTTGTAGGAAAGTTTTTGCTACCATGGGAGTTACAGGCCATCCTACGGTCATGCCATTCGTCTGCGTGCACAAATCGTGTTTCAAGTTACGTTTAACTAAGACAAATGTCCATTCCTGTGATAACTCTTCATAAAGCTACTATGCTGTCCTCTAAGGATGTGTCCCGGATTACCAAAGAATATAAATTGTTCAGGCTGTCTCCAGTGGCTACACTCCTGTATGAAGAGACCACATTAAATTACCAGCAAATCCATCGTCTTATATTTTGGTGTCATGCATTGTTGAAGTGGCTAATTGCCATCTGATAGGGTTTTAACAATCTGCCAAAATATTTCGCCGGTGTTTACTTTGGTTACGTGCATCCACCAACATCATATCATTAACAATCAAAATCAATAAATGGCGCATCGACGTTTCGATGTACTCTCCAAGTTTTCTAGTTCTGATATTCACAACCAACATTAGACTTTTGATGCAAAACGATCACCAGAAACTGGAAAAAGCGCCTAATCAGGCCGCCGAGTAACAGGTAAAGGACATCAACAAACGCAACAACATAACACATGCAAGCTCAAGTCATAGCAAAAGATGCTTCACGAAAACAAAGCAGATCTGGTGATATGAAGTCAACAAATAACATATTGCGATGACACATATTTCCCACCGATTGATGCACGAAAATCTAAGTACTTCTCTGAACAGGTGGGCCAAGCTAGCTCCAACTTTGCATCTTGTTTGGAGCAATGTGCTGCCTGGACACATACAAATAAAGAGTAATTTAGTGCCGCATTGTCTAGCTGAAGGGATGCTCGGTGCATGAACCATCTTTTCCTTAAAGCTGATCCCATAGTCAACTGTTTTTTTCAGTTTTAAACGTAGAGACAACGGCAATGATCCTTTGCCGCTGATGAATTCTCTGGGCGTAGGATTATCCTGGGGCTGTATGAGAGTTAATCATGCGTGGCACTTAGAAGGGTTTCGCTATCCCGGGCTAAGGTATGGCGCAAGCAAGAGATGGCAAGTTTCCTAGAGCACCCTCAGATACAGGCTAAAATCCAAAGCGTTGCAGGATCTGTCATTTAGACATGTAGCTTTAGATGAAAATGAACATAAATGTGGCAGAGGCCACGCTAGATAACAGGATCACTAAAATGGCAATGCATAGCCAGGTTCTAGAAAACATTGAATTTATGAACTAAGCCTACTATATTCGGCATTTGTTTTGGACCGTTGGGCACTGCTTCCGGCCTCTTCCTTTTGGTTCCTGGGGACAATTGGACTCCGCCAAGTAGTGAGGGTAAACGAATTTTTGTGACATCCTCTCCTGGATTTGGAGGTGCTCAATGAAGAAAGGTTTCCCATTAGGTTTGTCCAGCGATCCATTTTATATTTACCAATTGAGGATCACATTCAGGGTAGCAAAAAAACAGATGCTATGATGGCAGACAGCCACTTGTCCGTGATATAGTGATGTTTTTAATATGGAAATGATGTGATCGCCTAGCATATAGGCAAAACTTTGGAAGTGCAGGCATAGAATTTCAGAGAGTGCAGCTTTTGGCGGAAGGACATATGACATTTTAACTAGCAGGGAAACCACATTCTCTACTTACAACTTTTCTTCACTGCGAAGGCAAGCGGAAAGTTGACGTAAAACAATTACAGAAGCACTCTCTAAAACAGACAGAGAAAAACTTAGATTTCGCTCTAAATTAGGATCTAATGCAAAGTAAAACAGAAGAGCTATCTTGTAGAAAGCAATTTCGATATATCCAGGCTCTTCGTGATTCGTGGCAGCGATCGTCAAAGGCACATCTTCCATGGGAGCCGTAACAGGAGGCATTAACCCCAAGGTCTTACCGGATATACAATGGGGCCCCAGCTCAGCACGGAAATTTGAGGCAAAAACATACCCGCCTTGCCTGGAGCAATAGGCAATGCAGTCTCAATTGTCCTGTGCGACGACTGACTCAATGCTGAATTCATTGCGTCTGCAGCATTGTTTGAGGCTTCTGGACATGCAGTACTAGAAAAATAGGCGTTATATGGGAGAACGCTTAGGATTCTCAACCAAGGTCATTGGATCTATGAAGAACCTCTTGCAAGACAGTGAAGAGACGCCGGGTGGACAAACATCAGCCTGAACCAATCATTCTTCTTAATGTGATTTTGTGAAGTGTTGTGTTTGGAATGAGTTGCGTTGGGATGGAAAATGTGGCTGAAAATATGTTTTATCATTTTGTGGGTCAAATACAATTACCTGAAACTGCTTCGAATCTAGAACGCGTTCACGGTTATATTTTTTGTGGTATGTTATTCAGTACATGTATTCTGTTTGTACCTTGCCGGCCCATGCGCAAGGAGAAAAAAGCAAACGAACCAAATAACGCTACCGAGAACCAGCAGCTAAGATTTTCTTCACTTGACTCATTGCTTTGTCGCGCCGACCTGTACCTAATGACCGCAATCGTCTAAAGCTTGCAAACATTTATTCAGTCATTCAGCAGTCCACTTGTTCAGTGAAAATTTGCCTTGTATATTTCGGTGGTTGGTTCATAACATCCGTTTGCGGTTTAGGGACCTATTCTATTGGCAGCACTAGGGTAAGTTTCGGACTTTTCAACAACATCCGAGGGATATTGCCGAGTTAGAACTCGTTTTGATGAAAAATGCTGAATGTACTCCGTCCCCGCCTTTGGGCAGATGGCCTTAGTTACTGGGGACTCACTAGTTTTTCACTGTTTTTGCAGTCTGAAAGAAATATTCATCATCAAGAAGAGGGCATACTTTAATTTAAGGTCCACATTACTTGTTGCCTCTCAGTTCAACCGATTATTTAGTGACAATTATGTTCATGTTCAAGCCTAAAAACGGGATTCTGAAATCTATGTCAGGAGGAACTTGGTTAGTTCATCTATCGCAAGGGAAACGCAGGGAAAGTTAGGAGGTTGCGTTTTTGTAGATCTGAAAGGCAGAAACAAATAATAACAAAATCTAGTACGGTGAAAAGTTAAGCCAGCAAATACGTGACCGCTGAAAACTACAAGCATACTGCTTTACCAAGGCTTATGATATCGAAGTATTTTTGGCTCATACGAATGGCTCTCATCATCATGGGACCATAGCAAACCAATAACACTTAGCATTTTTGCATTTTTGCATCAGTTATTGTGCCTTCAAAAAAATGTACAGTCACTCCGTGGGCAAGCAGCCGTGTTTGCATAAAAGGCACCTTTTCCATTTCACTGTGAGACCAATTTATTTTGATAACCTGAAGGTATCCGTTTGGCTTGCGGTGACAGAAGAGCCGTGGGACCTTCTGGTAAGGTATAGTTGAAGTTACTCAGGTACTAATCGCTTTGAATTTTGGATTGAACTGGTGCCCACAGCATGTCAGTGGCCGGAATGATTTTGAGAGGGATATTAAAGCTGCCGTAAAATGTTCGCTCTTTATTCCATGCCAAAACTATCCCTCCCACGATCTATTCAGAATAAAGTTTGCCAAAAGTTCTCGGCACCGGTTTTCGCAATGGAAGGGCAACTGCGCTGTGGACCCTATATGCATTGCAATCATAACCCAGGAGCTCGAGGTCGCGAGCGATGTTACAACCCTGAATATTTTTAAGGCTTCCTTCTATGCTTTTCAGTGCGCTCATGCCTTGCATTACTGAAACATGTCAAAGGTTTTCCGAAAAGCATCCAGGTGCCTCATTTGACCTCCAAAAGTTTGAATGATTCCTGCTGCTCATGGGATCTGGAAGAAGGCACATATATCTTGCGAAATACTCAGAAACTTTGGAGGTTTCGTTCCCAGATGGAGAAAAAGCAAGGTGCATCCATCTTTGTAGTTCGATCATTATTTATATCAGCAGCAGTGACTCCCTGTCCGTCCTATTAAATATGGGCTCATTCTTCTTACAGTGCAGACGATCCTACCAAATACCGGTTCATTCTGTTAACTCATAGCGCAGACGATCCACACATTAGACTAGCCAGCCCACCTTTTTAAATACATATATATATTTATGTCTATAAAAACGAAAACCCAGATTCCTCAGCCACCGTCCGTATATTGTGAATTGTACTGTGCGCCCTGGTAACTTCCTTCTCCGAGCTGCTTTTAAGATTGATCGCTTCTTAATCTGCAGCTGGCAGCTAGGCCAGACTGCCGTCCGTCTTTTTTCTCTCTTCCAGGCCTTATAGTCCCGTTTGGATAGAAACAATTCCCCAATGCTCTGGCGATTATCCGACCCTGGAAAGGCGATGTATCTCTTACCATACCATGCTCAAATTCCTTCCACCACACCACGAGTACGCCGGCTTTACCACAATAGTGCGGGGCGCGGTCATATCCACCGCTTTGGCCGGCGCACATCGGGCGGGCAGCTCGGCTGCAGCGGTGTGCCGGTGCAACTAAGTTGACGGATTACACCCCCTGCGTTCGCCTTCTTACGGTGTTTTTCAGGTTGGGTGGCCAGTACTCGGTCAGCTCCACCCATGAGCACTTGTGGTAAACACCACTGTAGGTCATTAGTTCACGTGCACCACTTTGCACTGGCTTTCTCTTGTTCCTTCCCAAAATTCTTCCAACAAATCCATACAAAACGGACTCACGAATGGCCAGCATTTTTATTGGCATCTGACTTAAACTGACGTTCACAATGCATATTGACACCCGAAAACGGCTGAAGACCGTCGGTTTTCATCAACCTCTATTCTCAGCTGCGGAATTTGGCAGTAGACCGACGCTCCTGTTAACAGTTCTTCACACGAGTCCACCAGACTTCACCTCATTTGACTCCGGTTATCTTTCTTTTCCAATGTCACTTTCATCTCTAGACCGGGCTGAAATTTATGAACTCAAAATTGCTCGAAACAAACCTCATGTATTAGTAATACAATCGCACAATTCCCATCCATTGTCGCCGCTCTCCTTGATTAACGGTCTGTGCCTCCAAAATTTTTGAGTTTTGTACTGCCTTTTTTGATATCCAGTCTAGTTTTCGCTCATCTCCATTCCGTTATCGCATCCATACTGATCCTCATCTCCACCATAAAACTCTCTTGATTATCGAGTACCCAGGCCAACAGGCGGCGACAGCCATTGCCCTCCAGCCATATTTTGTGCCCGCGATATGCACCTTTGCTGCATTCAAACAATATAACTCGCAGTGCAGGACTGGAAATCATCCACAGAAAAATCTTTGCGAACCATCAACTAGCTTTGAGTTAAAGCCCCCTGCTCGGGAAACCACATTGCCCGGTATGATCTTGCGAGCGAACCACATTGCATTATGTGTTTGGTTTCCGTTTTCCGTGTCTTTACTGTGCCTTCTTGGCCCAAATTTGATCTTATCTTGCGCATCACTCTCGTATGTCGAGAAATATAGAAAAACAAACAAACCTTCCAAATTACTGGAGGTCGCTCGCACCCCCTGTCCCTTCGATTTATATTGTCCGTGTTTCCTGTGCATCATCTATGTAAAAAATTGATCTTGTCCTGCGCATGCATCTCGCAAATCGAGAAATATACACTATCATTTTCATTAAAACTTTCCGCATGGATAAGGATCGTGCTAACATGAAATGTGAAAAACGTTTCAATTTTTACGCCAGACAAGCAACTAAAATACAGATTAGGACCTCAGCAGAGCCAAAGAAGGCTTTAGATAACAGCCGGGTTGTTTACCAACAGGATCATTCTAGTGCATAAACGAGTGCCGAATGCGTGACGGGTTGTAATGATGCCAAGGCGTTTAGGGGGGCTCTATATGCCAGCTAGGTAGCAACGTACCCTGAGCCCGGACAGTAATCATCAGATGTTAACAAAAAATGGATCTGCTGGATATGGCGTTGTTCCCATTACTTTCAGATACTAAAGGGTCGAAAGCTAACGACACAGTGAAGCAGAATTGCAATCTGAGAGCTCAGCTGCAGTGCAGACAAGTTTTTATGTTATACGTGCTGGGCTTAACTGAAGTGATATTTTGTGAATGCTCACCAAGATCTTGTTTTTCTCTCAGCCATATGCAGGGGTGGACGCTATTCCCTGTGCGTAGTTCTTGAAAATTTTCGGACGCCTGCGTGGTCCATTTGGCTTTCGGAAGAGTTTTGCTAACCAGTATCTTCATTCCCTGGGTAGTCCATCGGCATTTAGGCATCAAAATTGAAGGTGAGAATCACATCAACATTCGGACTCATTTCATCAGCTGTCCAGCGAAGATGGAAATTGACTTCCAGGGGACATCTTTCTGGATAATATTCTGGAGGGAAGAAGCTACTCATTAGGGAATTCTGCAGGCAGACAGCTTACCCTAATTCTTGCGGTCCTTTGATGGCCAATTTCATCTGGGTTGCCTACCGGCCACCTGAGCATTGACGAAATGAAATTCTTAGTAATTCTGCTTTCCGTTGGCTAGGTAGCAATAATAATATTGCAAAGGTCTCCAAATGTTCCACAAACTATGCATTTAAAGCGCATTCTCCTTCTTCGAAGTGGACTCCGTGACCTGCCTGATGTCGTGTTTGAGAAGGAATTCACGGTGATTACTGAGGCTTCTTTTTGGGTAGATACCGGGATGTGCTGATTATTGGTGCATATTCGCCTTGGCCTAAGTTGAAGTTAGGATCCTTTGGTAAAGCTTATTTCATCACTAATGGACTTTGGCTTTTGATTGTGCCACAAATATTGGTCAATATTGGTAGGAGCCAGTTCAACGCTATAATCACCTACTGGACCAACGGAATAAAATATGGCTACATCCAGGCACTCCCGACAAAATGAGCTGGCTTACTTTTAAAAAGGCACCTTCTGTGCATTTGGGTCAACGAAGCGTTGTTAACGTTGACGAACTTTACTCTTCACGCAAACACAACGCCAGCACTAGAGTGGCAGTGCTACAGAACTGTGTAAATGCAACTACTGAGAGCAAAAAGTAAAAAATAACAATCAGTCCAAAAGGCTGCACACATTTCCCAGGCAACCAACAGCAAGGCGTTCGAACGAAAGACCATCAGAATTAAACGTCAATGAGAGCTTCAAAACAACGATGTCGATGAATAGGGCGAGTGGGCTTTACTTCCGGCTCTTCAGACGTGTGGCATAGTTTTTCACCTTTTTACGTTAGCCGTGCTACTGCAGTGCTTCCAGCTTGGAGCATCTTCGCCAACTAAGGCCAGGCCAAATAAACATTATTTTACAATTTTCTTGTTCTTTGAAAAGCAGTGGGGAAAATCAGCATCCCCAAAAGTGCGCAAAAAGACCTATCGCGGACAACCTTGCTAACAATCGACTGCTTCTGTTGCGACAGGCCCTCATGGTATTTGCAAATCGAACGCTGGCATTGGAGAGACTTGCTCAGGGGTGTGGGAGAACGCTAAAGGATTTTATCTGGTGTAAGATTGCATGGATGCGAAACGTCAGGCCTTGCAGACTTTGGTTGCAATAATTTTTCGATGAGAAGTTAATGTCAAATTTGGGTGAAGACCAGAGAATAATGTACCATTCTTGCTACTTTACCGGGAAGACCAAGGAGGCTATTCAGGCTTGTTTGACGGACTCATATTGAAAGGGGCACCAGCGGACCAGGAAGATCCTAAAAAAGATGTTCAGTTAAGGACACCCGATTCTTCGAGTAATGTTGGGCGATACGACAAAACTGTTGAAGGTCGGGGAGATTCGGATCTATTGCTGGCTTATGCTAACAAGCTGCATTTTATGTAGATACCATGGAACTACTAGAGTGTCCAGGGTTCCATGCTCTATGCTTTACGCCTAGGCTGTCTTCTATCACCTACTCCGATTTATACTTGTAAGTCGGAAAACGGAGCTGACGAGATTCATCAGAAGAATGAAGAGCCCTATACCCATGATATGCTCTTGCTTACTGCAGGAAGGATTGGCCTGGACTTGAATAGTTAAAACAGTTTACGGGAGGACGGAAACGAGGTTCTGCTTCGGCCATGACCGAAAGCATTCTACATAAAGAGCCCAATGTTATCTACTTCATGGATGTCCTTTGTGCGATGCTTGGGGTGAAGGCTTTGTTGACTTGCCTGGGGCTCCTGGAGGTAGGTGCAAAACAGCCATGGAAATACGTATCTGGTTAGATACCGCGCTTTTGCTGTTTTTCTGAGCGCCGCATCATAGCGCATCCATGTGCAAACCCCGCAAACGGTGGCAATGTTGCCGCTGTATTCATCGTTTATTACATCAGAACTTTCCTTTAACCCTGATTAGTGTTTTGTCGAAAGTTTCAGGGTTAGGGCGTTCGTCTTTGATGATCTTTCATTCAGATACCAGGAACGATCTTTAATTAGCACTAGTGTTCGTGGCAAGAAAGTTTGATTTAAACGTAACGAGCGAGAAAGTGTGCCTGCGTACTCATATGGATAAATTTGCAGGTCACGTTAAAAATTTATTTACCATTGGGTCCGTAGGCTCGAAAGAAGCGAGTGACGCGCAATTTGCCTACACCACCAACTCTAGCTTAATGGTTTCAGCTGCTCCGCCGGACAGCATGATACCACCGCCAACAACGCATCCAAAACATACTGCATTCGGATGCATTCTATTGCTGAAGTAGGGGCATTGCCCGGATGGATATGCCTTTTGCTTGCTAGGCACTATAAAGGTGGATAGGAGTCACTGAAAACCCCTTCGCATATATCGCCCATTAGGGTGGGGGCTTGAGTAACTCACTAAATAATTATTGATAGTGAGGCCGTCTTTCTTGTATGTTGCACACGTCATCCAGTAAATTCCAAGAAAATTTAAAGTTAGTTCTCGATGAAGATGCTTTGAAAGCAAACTTATCTGACATAAAACTGTCAACCAAGGAGGAATTAACCTTAGGTATTCCAAGAAAACAAGTGGTTGATGGGACGGAGGTCAGAGATATATTCCAAAGTGCAAATGTCCTGTTGAGATAAAGTTGTATTAAACTGTCCATGTAGATAGTTGGCAGTCAGAAGGCCCCTGTGATACGTCTTGACCCAAACCGTTTGTCCGTTGACCCCGTGGATTCCCTCGCGTTTTTACTCCATGCACATTTGGTCTGCTCTGGGATGATGGACTTTATACAGCCAAGTTCCAAATGGAGTTTGGGATTGGAGCGTGCGTCGCAGCTTTACTATCAAAATTGCATCTTGTTTATGGATGCCCCGGAAGACCGAGGTTGAAATGCAACTCCATTAAATGAGCTTGTTTTAAAATTTTGTAGACAGTCAATGGCGCGGAACATATATATCTGGTCCAAAATTGTGTACATTCAAACAATGCAACGGTAGCAAGGCACATTTACATCAAAGTTACTTGCCTGGGAAATGATGGAGGTATCGATAGTGACTGCAATAAAATAAGGAGTTCTTCCATACCCCGATCAGCAAAGAAAATCAATTCGCAATATCTTTCGATTATTGATAACTCCGAAATGGCCTTATGGAGGGTTGCCATCGTCAACCAGTAGGATTAGCGCTCACAGTACTGCAGGGTGCTGAAACACAGCGGGAAATGCTGTGCTGCGGTGCTCAGCTGAACCAAGGGCGAAAATTCCTGTTTCGGTCGTCCGAGGCCAATCGAGTTACTAAGATTGTGGGTTCTTCTAGGCATTTCAAGCTGCGACACGCCGCGGCATAGACAATCCCTCCGGCTTGGACTCGAAATAAAGTGATACGTGTATAAATAAAAAAGATGAACGATTTAACGGCTTGATGGCTTCATTGACGCCGGATCCGTTTGAATACGACGCTAAGGCAGAGCCTTATCAAACAGACACGGCGAATTTTTGACTCATGTTTATAACTTTCATGCCTTCAAAAACAGGGTGGCCCGGTTTACTACGGCTCAATAATTTTCCACGAGGTTTGGGCTGCTGAGGTCTACTGCGTTTTTACTCCGGTACGAATGGTATACAACCATTTGCACTAAAGTGTGCTCGACAATCGCATTGCGGCTGAGTAATTCGGGTGCGAGGACGTATCCCAAAGCACGGTTATAGGCAGCGGAGTAGGCCCATCAAGTTTGGTGGTTTGCGTGTTGGTGTTCCGTCGCAGATGCCTGATGCTTTCGTAGAAACCCATAATGGATGACCACGTTTAAACAAACAGGTGTGGGCGGCGAAGATGATGTTAAACACCCCAAGGATGCCTATGACAAACATCGGGTCTTTTTCAGTAATGATGGCAGCAAAACCAAACGAGCCTTTGCTGAAACACCGGGAGGAGTTATGAAACGTAGGACTCCGGCACCCTGAGCACTATCTGGTGTCCCTGCCGACCAGGGCTCCGGAAGCAAAGGCCGAAGTTCTTTCGTTCATATCAAGGTGGTCATTCAATTTCAAGGTTGGAACTCTCCCTGGCATATGATTTAGAAGTAATAGACCATAGGTTCCAGCGGTGCCTTCTAACAATAACCCTCCATCTTTACCATTGTCAATGACACAACACTCTAGACTAAGTCGTACATTGCTACAGACATTCAATCCAGTTATCTAAACCCACGTGCTCATAATGCTGAGCCATTTTTACCATTGCTATTTAATGATCACGCGATAATAAATAAGGTGCAGACGCTGCTTCTTTTGGCAATTAAAATAACCATGACGACATCCTTATAACGCAACCATGACTAGCCGAAAATAATGACCGCAGACGTTGTTATAATTGGTTAAATGTCTTCAGAAAAGACAAGAAGAATAGGCTAGAAAAAGGCCGCTGCTTGTTGTAACCCCTTTAAATTGAGTGACTTTCCAGGTTCCCTCTGGCTGAATTCGGCAACTGGGCAATAGGAACTGCCGGTTAGTTTTAATTATCGCTTTATAGGAAGAAATCAGTTAGAGTTCTTCCCACAAGCTCATGCACTTAGCACCACCGCCGATCTTCCGAGGCCGAAGCTGGTGGCTGGAGATTTTCATAGGACTGGAAATTTTGGTCTCTTCCAAAATATTTTTTACGCTCCTTTCCAGCAAACGGCTGGTTGGGTGGACACAACTGTTGCGTTACCGACAAGGACAGTGAGAATTCTTCATCTTACTTCACAACTAACTTATCACAGGTAGGCGCCTCTGCGAACAATAAACTACTCAGGTGCGATTACTCCCAGGGTAATTACAAGTTTATAGACTCGACCTCCATCATTGTCTTATCAAATTACATCAAGAAATACAACGGTATTGCTTGATATCGATAACGGAACAGTTTGTGTCTAGCCAACTATTCGTTTGCTGGAAAGAAGCGTGAAATGGTATTTCGGATAGAGACAAAAATTTCCATTCCTAAAAAGATCTCCAGCCGCCAGCTTCGTCCCCGGGGGATCGGCAGTGGTGTTAATTGCACAAGCCTGTAGCAGACACTTTCCTACAAGCCGTTGAATGAAACGATTTATTGAATTCAGTTCACTACCCACTTACAGTATACCGAGGACACAACTAAAAACACCAGGTTTGCCAAAAGGTTAGCATTCACCTGGAGCAAAATGAGCACGCTGGAGCAAATGAGGTTCGTTTGTCGTCATAAGACGCCAGTAGAGTCACCAGCCCCCTAGAAAGTCGGCTGCAAGTCAACCGCTCCCAAAAGTCCAATATTAGAATTTACGGAAAACCCACATACTCGGATGAGTACCTGGACTTCGGTCCACCTCATCCCCAATGCGCGAAGCAGACACTTATTTCCTCGCTAGCCAACATAGTTAGGAAGCTATGTAGTGATAACACAGAACCTGGGGAACTAAGACGTCTACACGACATCCTGCAAAACAATCAGTATCCGCCACGTGTCATAAGAAGACAATCGGGAGCTTGCATATCAGCAACCAAGACGAAGAAGAAACAAAAGAAAAACGGTCTCAGTCGAAAATCCTCATAGATCAAGCAATTTCAAAGCAATGAGAAAGGTTTTCGGCGACTTTCACATTCACACCTTTTCCTGGATGAATAACATGTAACAATGCCAACTATGAAAGGCTAAACATCAGTTTGGTGTGCAAGACCAAAACATTTGCATCTACATTGATGAAGTTTGCAGACACGGATAACGGAAAACAGAAGGGCTGAGAAGTACTTATCTTCGGACGAGGCAGTCTTAGGATAACTTTTTTGCAATTCAGCTATTGTTCTGCATGCCACGAAAGAGGGACTCAGTATATTCAGTGAAAACACTGAATTTATCCAGATCTGATTTAGAACTTATGTCGGAAATACTTTTTACGATGTTCTGGCTGTAAACACCTATTCTGAATGCATCAACCAGAACGACGAAGCTGAGATTTTGGAGACATGGACAGCTCTGACGTACTTCAGAAACAAAACTTATGAAGGTCACTATGCTCTATGACCTTGCCACCACGGAAGAGCACGCTGAGGAGGACAACTAATCTCAACGGGCCCACAGTTCAAAGTACATATTTTTACATACACAGACAATGGAACATCCTTCAGCATTTCAAAATTTTCTCAGTTATTTGATCGCGAATCTTGCCCACGGCAGTCGAAATTTTGGTAAATTGCATTTAAAAACAACGCTGTTATTAACATTATATTATTCACAACAAAATGTGAGAGTAAGTTTTTACTACCGCCTAAAATTAAAGAGATCATAAACGTGGATAAGCTGAAACACCTTATCATTATTCTGACTGAAGAATTCTGCGAAATCTGATGCCAGGGAGCACGAGGTTTTGAGCCGTGTATCATTTTTGGCCCTGCGTTTGTTACTCTTTTTAAAAAGCAGGCATCTCACGCTGTTTGGCGATACAAAAGTAAGCCGAGGGGGCTTTGGGGAACAGATAAACCATGGGTGGTCAGGTGCATAAAAGAGATTTGTTTTTTGCACCAGGAATCATCGAGAACCACACGATAGTTTGCGGCGCGAACAACACCTATAAAGACTTCCGTCCATGACAATCTTAACGGCAGCTCGCATATTACTTCAAGCATGCGAGACGAGTAAAACAGGGGTGACGTTGTGAACAGCAGGAATGCAAAGATGAAGCGCTTAGTGTGTCGCGTTGCCAGATTAATCTGGCTCCCGAAACGAGTTCTCCGGAAATGGTTCTCCGGCGGTTGTGGGGGGTTTAACTTAAGCAAGGCCGGTCACAGACCGGTAGGATAGTAGAAACCCAGAGAATGCCTTCATGTATACATTTTTGCGACAGGACGAAACGTGATATCGGTACAACAGTGGCGATACGATTTTCAGATTAGAAAAGATGGCCCATTTTGGATTGCCCTTTTTCTGCGTTCATCTCGTTTCTCCTGCAGAACGCCAAACGTACAACTGCACGGTGTTGTTAAGCTCTTCGCTCTGCATTGGTCGTAGACATGGACAGTCTGCTATTGCAACTAAGGTTGACAATGCGAAGAAAGAGCTTGTTCAACATGAGATGACGGAAGCCAATGCCAAAGGCAGATGCTAAGGGCATTCATTGCTGGAGGGCGCTATAAGCAGACTCACTGGATAACAGAGACGCCAGTCAGCTAAGAGTTTTGTATAAAAAGTTTCACAGGAAACAGTGATTATTAGTGCACATGTGCAGCTGCTGGGGTGATAACGTCATGAAAAATATAAGTGTAATTTCGTGGAGGGATTGATGGAAGGGCAGTCAGTAAACTAAACTAGTTTGCCTAATTCAAGCGATTCTTTTGGAATATGCTGCGACCGGGCACTAGGCAGGGTGGTATTATTAGGGTATGCTGGTTGAGATGTTGCTAACAAAAATAGTCGGGCTAGAATTTGGCGGGCCAGAAAACAAGATAGTCCAGCGGCCGAGGAGAAAAAGTTGCCATCTAGGGATCAACAAGCATTGCGTGAGCCGTAGTCACCCTTAGACATTGTAAGGTGAGGGCCCTAAAAGTCAGAGTCACGATGATGTACCGAAATCAAGGGAAACAGTGTGAACTTAAAATATCTAGAACCGGCATACTTAAATTCCGAAATTAATGAAATTCGTGAAACGGTTCTTAAAAAAGGATGACAGGAACGATATTAAATTCTAGATACCTTAGAAAGGGCAATTACATTTCTCGACGTGAACAGTTCAAGGCTTGATAGCTGAATTTTGGTTAAAGGAAAATACTCCAGGTTAAGAGGGGAACAGCCCTGCCTAACAACCGCTTAAGGTCAAACCTCACTTTAAGAGGACTAGAAACCAGTGGCAAAGTAAAAGGTCAGCAAGAAAAGCAGGTAACGGTAAGATAAAAAGTAAGAATGATGCAAACCTGAGATGGAAATAAATACTGCCGAATATTGAGACGAAACATGCATCATAATTTGCACAAAAAATATAATAAGAATTTAAAATCAAACGAGGAGAGATGAGCGAGCGAGAAACATTTGACACCAAGGATAACATTGGAAAGAATGGGCTGGTAAAACCATGAAAAGTGGCAAGAAAATGAAATTGAGAGAAAAAGAATAAAGAACAAACGCGAAAAAGCCAATACAAAATATGGCAAAAAATATCTAGCAAGAGAAAAAGCGCTTCTAACAGTGCGATGTAAAAAATTCAGGGACGATAATATCAAGCAGTCTCAGTTTTTGGTTAAAGCCACATCGACCTTACGAAATACGGTAGCACTGATCTTGTGGTTTTATTACTAAACCGCTTCAATATTGCCCTGACGTACAGTATACTTCCAACCCGATGGAAGAACTCGCCTATTACT